>WHPZ01578787.1:0-17823 GCA_016617965.1 Macrosiphum rosae
AGGTACGCGTCCATAGGTACGCATCGTACGTATCGTACGGATCGTATGAAACGGATTTTAGAATTATTAGTATAGTAAGTTATACATATGCGTCCACTGGCCGGCAGCGGACGGATCGCACGTATCGGTCCGTCGGTAATGCCGACGAAATTGATCGAAGGGGCAACTTTTCCGACTGGTGCGGATGACGTCATACGGATTGCCGATAAGTGGACGCGTGTCACAACGGGTCGTCACTGGTCGCCACACTGATCATTTTAATTCTGTTGTATTTCGACACTCAGTACACACGTGTTTTAATTATAATATATTTATTATTTAAATTATAATTATTATTACGCATATTATGGACATCGCAAGGCTATATCAATTGTACAAGAGTACGAAGAGTTGTACAATTTAAAACACCCTAATTACTCGAATCAACAAAGACGAGACAACATTTGGGAAGAAATTGGAAAGAGATTAAATCAAACTGGTAAGTTTATTCATATTACAATATAATTAGTTAGTAAAATAAAGTTATTTAGGTACAAAATGTTTAGTTAATCACTGTATCATAGAGTCACGTGAACCTCCTTCCAGCTCGAACTCTCCTTAATTGCCATTCTACTGACCCTGCTGCTGAATTAAAATAACTTTTGAAACCATCCCTAACTGCTAAAGCATCTGTTTTCGAATTTCCACCTATACCTATCGTATTTCTTAAGTCTTGCAGTCCTCTCATGTTGGAAATAGAAATATTCAAATCATTTTCTGTCCAGTGACACGTGTCATTTCTTAGAAAGTTGTGCAAGCAACATGTAGCCATTACAACACTCACAATGTGTTCTTGAGACATAGACAACTTACGTTCGAAAATTCTAAATTTCCGTGCCAATATTCCAAACGTATTTTCTACAGTGTTTCTAGCACGACTCAACCTATAGTTAAACACTTTTTTTTCTTCGTTTCTTTGTGCATTGTCGCGTGAGTATGGTCGCATCAAATTCGTGCATAATGGGAAAGCTTCATCACCAATTATGACGTGAGGTAATACGTCACTGCCCCCGGGTAGTATTTTTGGTGAAGGTATATTTAGAGTTCCATTCTGTAAGCCTTTACCCAAATTAGAATTTCGCAAAATGCTAGCATCAGAGTTTTTACCAAAAGCCCCAATATCTACGACTATGAATTTATAATTTGCATCCACTAAGGCTAATAGCACCGTACTAAAGTGTTTTTTATAACAAAAATAATTTGATCCACTGTGCGGTGGTGCCTGTATCAACACGTGTTTCCCATCAATGGCAGCAATCGCGTTAGGAAAATTCCATTTTTCACGAAAACCTTCTTCCGATTCTCTCCATACTTATTCAGATGGTTTAGGCATTACTAGTGGCTGTAGAAACTGGGATATGGCTTCGCAGGTTGAGTAAACGATTCTTCGTACTGTGCGTTCACCTAGCCTAAAGGAAAATGAAATTGAACGAAAAGAGTTCCCAGTGGCCAAAAACCTGAAACAAAAGTAATGGCAACCGAAACAAGGTTAATATTATTCTAAATACTCAAATACTTATAAATTAATAGCCTAATATACGCGTATCCTTAGTTATAAAACTGAACATTTTATAATTTTTAGGTTATGAATGAATCGATGAATGTATTGATTTTACAATGATGTGTGTTTATTTTGTTTTTTTATGTATCTACATTGTAAGGTCATTTTTTGAAAGTAACACCAAAAAACAAAATTGGTTTTGTATTGTAAAATTAATACATTCACCACTCCGTACAGAATATAAAACAAACACGTCGTAAAATCAACACATCGTTAATCACCTCGATCATAATCTAAAAATATTGATTCATTGTAATGCATTACAGGTAATGCATGCAAGGAGAGATGGACCAGAACTAGAGACAACCATAGGAAGCCTTTGAATCTGCGCAAAACCAAAAGCGGCCAAGCAGCATCAAAACTGAAGCCTCCCAAATACTATAAAGAGCTCACTTTCCTCACTCCGTATTTGAATGACGAGGAAGAGAGACTTTCAAACCTATCGCCACCTACTGGTGATGATAGTAACGGTGATGAAGAAAAGCTTGAAATATTACGTAATCTAAATAATTTAGATAGTGATATAGTATATGAATCAAGTGATACACAAGAGTCACAACCAACATCGTCATTGTTATCATCACGAACTGTTGGTAGGAAATCGAAGTTTGTAACACCACAACAACCAACTGCAGCTAACGTCCTTCAGGAATATTTATCAAAAAAAGAACAACTCAACAGCATTCAGAGCGATCCTATGGTTGAATTTTTTTTTTATAAATATGGCAAAAACAGTCAAGACTTTTCCTATTCGAGATCAAGTTCATATTAAGGCGCAATTGTTTCAAATGGTTAACAATGTAGAGATGAGACTCGCGTTAACTTCACCAACTTCTGTTTCCAACGTAACGATGCCTCCGCCACCATCAAATTATTCAAGGTTTTCTACACCGTCTACTTCAAAACAAACTTCAAATAGAACAATGTATTTTTCACCTACCATGAACGAAACTCTGCATATTCATTGCCCGTCACCTGTAACGATGTCTCCTTCGCCTGATTCAAATGTAATTATGACTCCGTCACCTAATTCTAATGCATCGATGTCTCCTATATCTAATTCAATGCCGTTATGTCTCCTTTGCCTAATTCAAATGCCATTATGACTCCTTCACCTTCCACAAACGAATTTTCTTATACGCAGGATCAAGATAATCAATATCTAAGTCAATTTTTAAAATTTCCTTATAATAATATAAATAATGTAACGGAATAACTTTGTTTTGTACCATATTGTAAAAAACTGACTCAACTATAATAAAAAGCAAATTGGTTTAAAAATGTAATCGTATTGTTTTTCACATTGCGTTTGAAACGATGTATCTACTTAATATTTAATACCTACCCAATAATTATAATTTTTAATATTTAAAACTAATTGTTTTTAATACATACCTTAAACACACAGCAAGTTTTTGTTCTGGTTCTATGGCCTCTCTGTATGTTGTATTCTGTCTTAATATATGAGGACGTAAGATGTCAAGAAGAGTTGTGAATTTGGCATGAGACATACGAAAATACTGGAAAAATTTTACATCGTCGTTGAGTAAATCAGTATACAGTGTATGATATTCTCCAAATTGTGACCTTTTTTTGAATATGTCATGTATCCACATTCTATGTTTTCTCTTATTTCCTCTACTTTCTTCTTCATCTTCTTCATCTAATAACAAAGTAATAATGACAAGTTCTTCATCACTTTCCATATTGTCTATTAGGTACACACACTGTAATACTGGATTGTGTAATGTTTCTGATCGTTCACTCGCAACGAAAATGCGAATTGTTAATTAAAAAAATCCGAACCTAACCGAACCTAAACCTAACCGTCGCATCGGCAATCCGATCGCTACGGATACAGTGGACGCACTACCACAAAGGTAGCCTATGTACCTATGGACGCGTACCTTCACCGTGTTAGACACGGCCCTCGTCCTCAGCGTAACAACTAACAATGCCATAAAAAATTGTCGTCTCTAATGTGTTAATAGTTTTAGACATCTTGATACAAATCAGTTATTTTCATCTGCAATAAATTGTGTACAAATTAAATAACACAAAGTACACAACTTCAAAGTTTGAAACAATGTCAAATTTTTAAATATGATAACGTAAGTTGTGCTACATGCATGCTTATTGGGTGATGTGTATACCCGTTTGGCCGAATTCAGTTACGATCTGTAAATACGCGATCGGGAACGCCGCCTCTATGTTACCTACTTTGTACTGAACTAAATAAAAAATTGTCAGAGAGGACTATCGAGAGTTAATAGAACTTTCAGTTATATTTTTAAATGAAGATACAGATAGGAAATTAAAAACCAGGCATCCGGGTGCCATGCATCAAGCTTGATAAATGGTGAGAGCAATCTATTCCCTAAAAATATGTTTACCAAGTTCTCAGTTCAAATTAACCAGTAAGGACAAGGCATATCTTATAGATGTCTGCATATTTACTGTAACTTGCTATGTCAACCCAATGTATTATACAAAAAAAAAACACCTAACCAAGATTTATGTTTTCCAAAGTCTTTAAAAACATACGAAAACGTTAAAAAGAAATCTCAAAAGCGGCTCTACATAAACTCAGTCAGCATTTATGGGATTTGACTGATGAAGCACCTATCCTGTCACTATTTGACGATGAGGTGGATGAAGCAACAAAAATAAAGATTGTGGCCAAGTTTAACAAAAGAAAATATACCGGCCACTGGCAAACTATACATCCCATCGAAGGACGCACTTTGCAGTTCATTGTACACTTCATATCATCAAGATTTGTAAATCAGAATGATGTTGGTAAAATTGACGCACCAAGAAATAGCGAAACTTTTCAGTTGTTGTCTCATAAACTGGATGAACCAATAATGCATTCTAGTAAGCGAGTTATGTCTTTATTTTTAAGTTAATATGATGTGTTTTACATAGGAACCAATATTTTTATTAAAATTATGGTATGAATAGTGAAAAAAGGTCTTTGAATATTATTTTATGTAATAAAACCATATATAACTCATGTATCATGTATGTATCTATAATGATTGAATTGAAACGATTAATAAATATTGTCCAAATACAATGAATAAAATGTTCTTTCCCCTTACTTTGAAAAATTAATTTAGACATAAGTGCCTACATTATTGGATTCTTTTCTTTGATTCATTTTAACATGCTTGTTTTTATAGTTCAGATTCTTTTATTTATTTTCAAAACATTGTTATCTATATTATTTGTTCAATACTCTTTCTTAATATTTTAATTAAATGAATAGTTACAGATCAGATTTGATTAAATTAACCACAACTTAGGTCTTAGAACTTATCACATATAATATTAATTGATACCTTAAAGATTATAGTAGTAAAATAATGTGAGAGCAAAATTTTAAACAGTGAGATAAATTAAATTATAGTAGGTACAATTACAAAATAGGCAAGTGTTGCAATTTATTGTATAGGAAAAGAGTTTTAAATTAAATTAACCACCTACAAGTAGTAATTATATGTTACAATTTTTTTGACTTTAACCATTAATTTTGACTTTTTGTTTCCAATCGACTAGATAACTTTTAAAATTTAAACCATTTTAAGTTTGACTTGCTTATTCCAAAATTAGAAGTAAGTTCCATATGATCCACTATGTCAAATGCTTTAGCCAAATCCAGAAAAATTCCTGTTACTTTTTCATTTTTGTCAATCTGTCCGAGCGTGAATGCATTTTAAAACTCCCGCCGGCCGTCATAGGCATCCCGACTCGAGCCTCTGATAGTATGGAATGTTCTCGAGGCTATATACCTTCCTCTGTCGTATCCAGCGCGAGCTTGCATGCTGTGGTTTCTCGCTGACAGCCGTGCCGCCGGCGTCTGTGTCTTTTCCTGGCGCACGTCGCGTCCGTTCGTCGCCGCTTGCCTTGCGTGCCTCTGTGGACCACGTATTAATTACAAAATTAATACTTATTTGCAATTCCGAAAACTGCAGTAGGATGTTACCGTGGCTCTGACTGTCTGAGGAAGGCAGCAAACAAATGTGAATCATCTGCCCTAGAACTACTCACGTCAACAAAACTCCGAAAACATATTGCCACCATGTCTCAATTACTAAACATAAGTACAAATGACAGAGAACAGCTTGCCAATACATAATGAATAGTATAGACTTCCCGTCTCCCCCTAACGAAACATTACAAATTAGTTGACTTAGTAAAATACTTCTTGCAATGGAGTCCGGTAATATGCATGAACTTAAAGGCAAAACACTCGAACAATTTGACGATTTGTTGATGCCTTCCAATGCAATTGAATGTTCTTCTGATTCTGACAATAATGAAAATGTTACAGGTATTATTTTATAAACTCTAAAATATTAGGATTATTGAGTTATCTGAATAATAATCATGTTTTATTTGTTATCAGATTATGTTGGGGAAAATAGAGTGAAGATGAGATATATTCTTATCTATATGATACCAGTAAAAAACTCACATCAATCACATCAATTTTTAGTAAATTCATAGCTTTACACAAAATTCTACAGCAGTATGATTGCCTCTTAGCCATAAAAAAGTAGTCATTGGAAACAAATTAAATTCCAGGTGGTCAATATTATTAAAAAATCAATAAAATAGATTGTTTAAAAATTTGGAACAACGGAAACGTGAAGCTAAGTTTTGAACACCATCACCGAATATTAAATAACGAATTGAACAAAGTTTGAGTCATATAAAGTTGGTACATTTAACGGGAACCGAAATGCAAGGGATCAGCAAGTAATCTAATAAAAATTTTAAAAAATATAAATATATACAGTCGACTCTCGGTAACTCGAAATTTTCGATATCTCGAATAATTAAAATTCCCCTTCAAATAACAATAACACTTAATGTTTAAATAATCTTGTTAACTCGAAAATTAATTTGACAAGTTTTCCATATCTCGAATTTTTTTAGCCAAATTTAGTACTAAAAATAGATTATCAAGGCGATTATTTTTTGTAAAACCCGACCATTATAATCAACTACAAACATGTTTGTAATTTTAACCTTGATAACTCCATACAATAGATATCAGTTTTAGTTCTATGGCGTCTGTTCGTTTAATCGTGTTTATGGTGTGAGTGTGACAGTATTAATACAGTGGTTATTATGGCTCAAAAAGAAAATTAACAACTTTATCACTTGCAGAAAAAGTGAACTTGCTTAAAATTATTGAAAAAGGCGAAAAAAAAACAAGACATAGCCAAAGATTTTGGAATTCCGGCGAGTACCTACATTATCTAAAATAATAAAAAATAATAAATAAATTAACTTTACACCAATTCTTTAAAAATGATAATATGTAAGTAGGAATGTATAGTTAAAATGTAATGTATTAATAATAGTGTATAATGTATTTTATAGTATTTCTTTAATGTAAAATAATTTAAAAATAAACATACTTTTTAAAAGTTTTTGATAACTCGAAATTTTTAGCAAGTGGAATTTTTTTTTCCCCCTTGAACTTCGAGTTACCGAGATTCGACTGTTTATTACTCGCATACAATTTATTACTATACCCTGTTCCAAAAGAGAAGACATCAGGCGGACACGGGCTAAACCGGTTTATGTCTTCTCTTTTGGAACACGGTAATAATTACCGTGGCGTGCTCAAGGGGTGAGGTTATTGATTATATACCCCCCCCCCAAGACCCTTTGACTTTATTTCGTTGACTTCAACTTATTAGATATTACTTTTGATTATCAGTAATAAGTTATTGCTCATAAATAATTGCCCATTGGCTATTATAAACATTGACTATACGGATTACAGATCAGTGATCATGTATTCACGTTCATAATTATAATGTATTATAACAACACACATCATTGAAAAAGTTTTCCCTGAAAGTATGCCTCACAGTCGGCAACTTCAGACAGAAAATATTGATTTGGTAACAGCTTTAAAAGTAGCAGGAGATGTTGAAAAAATATTACAAAGATTTAGAGAAGATGTAGTCATATTGAATTTCTAAAAATTGAACAATGGTGCCAAGATTTGAATATTGATACAGATTTTAAAATATTAACAAGGACACAAAAATAACTTTTGGACAAATTAGTTACTTCAACAAATAAAACAGCTGAAGATTTTTATAGATTAAAAATATATGTACCATTCTTGGATAGTTTTTATCACAGTTACATGAACGATTTATAAAACATAATAAATTACTGCAAAGTTTAAGTTGTATTCTACGTGGCTATAAAATTAATTCAGAAACTGTCAAGATAAATATCTCATTGATACATATCAAGAGGATTTGAATAACAGTAGCTTAGTTATAACTGGAGAATTATATTTATGGCAAGAAAAGTGTAATAAGATTCATGTTTCAAAGAGCACTCATGATGTATTTGATGAATGTAACATAATGTTATTTCCACACATACACAAATTACTAAACATTTTAATAACCCTACCAGTTACTACCGCAACTGGTGAACGGTAATTTTCCACATTAAAGCGTTTAAATACTTATATAAGAAATTCTATTGAACAAGCGAAACAAAACGGTTGAGCTCTGATGAACATTTATTGAAACATTAAAATAAATACAGATGAAGTCATAAGTAAAATGAGTACAAAATCTAGGCGGTTAAATTTCCGTTTGGAATAGTTAATTTATTTTTAAGGATTACATTTCTTTTGTACATTTTAATAAATGTTATAAATGTTTTTAGTTCAATGTTGTCATTTTAACTAAACAACTGTGTATAGTGTGTGCAATTTAAATTAATTATAATTATAGAACAAAACTCAATATGCATATATGTATAGCAATTTTTGTGTTTGGATCACCATAATTCATTCGAGTGTATAGTTACTTAAAAACTTAAAAATGAATAACATGGGTATATCTTCCCCCCTATTGAAAATTCCTGGGCACGCCACTGGCGGTGACTGCTAACCGCATAATGCACTCGCGAAGTTATATAATACATTGCTACTATCAAGGTCACATTCAGTTTCAACTTCAAGTAATAATGTCTTGACAAATGGATGCAAAGATCTTTTTTTCTTATTATAATTACTATCGCTTAAGCTACTTATTAGTGGATCTGATGATAGTAATAATCTTTGAAAAATATCTGTATTTATATTTACCCTTGATGATTTTCTACTACGATATTCTCTATATTTTTTTATATCTTTATTGCGGGCTTCCTGTGCTTCTTCGCTCATTTGTCCAATTGGTAAAATAAATGATTTTGCTATGGAAGCGCCGTGCAATAAAATTTTATGCACACTTGGTGGCATATAATACCAGTCATATAAACTTACATACAATTTGGCAGTTTCAGAACAATAATTTCCAAATGTTTCAAAGTTTAAATGGTACCCACATGATATTGTTTGTAAAACCATACTAAATCGTTCAATTAATCTATGATCTATTCCCGTTATATCAGCTGATATGTTGGAATGTTTAAAAAATCGTCTAGCTGTATTCCCATCGTTACTTGTCCCAAAACCTGGTTTCGGCATATCAACAATCAATCCTAATTTTTTCTAAACGAATTTTGTATTTGAATTTTTCTTTCTTTCAGTAATAAATCATACCCATTACTTTTACTTGCCTGAAATAAATAATGTTTATTAGAACTATATTATAATTTATTAAAAACACTATCAATTTATTAAAACACTAAAAAAAAAACGAATATAGGCATGAAGTGTAGAAAGTCCGAAACTGTAATAATAAAATAAGTTTTATAATTATAGTTCCGGTAGTTTAAATGTATACTGTTTTTTTTTTTTTATTAATAAATGATTTAAATAGTTATTACCTAAACCTAGATGTATCTTCTATTTTCTTGCTTAATAAGTTTAAATTATTCATTTCCGATATTTTTGCTCCACATATATAGCATTTCATTGACGATGTTTCTGTTATTCCATTACATACCTAATTAATATATAGATACAATGTATAAGATGGCAAATAAATACAATCATAATAATGTATACCTTTCCGTCAATCATTGTCAGATCCATTTTAAAGTTAACTAGTATCCCCAAGTCGCTAATGAATGATGAGATACTATTTATTTGTTCGGTTATATATTTTTCTTCCGCTTGAATAATGGTAATGGTTTTTTTAATATACTGGAGTCGAATTGCTTTGCAATACCGTGTGGATGAGCATACTGGATTTTGCCATACAATTTCACCGTTGACATCACATTCTAAACGTAATGGTACAATCGAAATTAATAGCATAGATTCGTCACTGGAACCTCCAGGTGTAATTTGTTTATACATTTGAAAACCAGAAGTCCCATCATAACCCCACTTGCAATATAAAGTAGTGCTCAGATCAGTATATTGTTCTGTATTTGAAATACTTTTTAGAAGTCTCTGTGCTGTATGATTGAGAAGGGATTGAAGCTTCACCTCTTAAATAATTAAAATCAATTTTTAACTTTTTATTAATACTTATCATAAAATATAAAATAAAAACATTTTATACAAATTAATATTTACCTCACATTTTTCAACAGTTATTACTATGTCATTAGAGTAAGGCTCAGTTTTGGCAGCAATTATTTTGTGATACAAGGGTTATAAATCAAAATGATGCTGTTTCGCACCTTTCCTAAGTATATTGTATTGATATTTTGATAACGATGAAGAAATAATTAATGAGAGAGCTTCATCTGTACTTAATGACGTAGGTTCATTTTTTAACTGCCGATTTATCAACGTTTTACGAATTTTTTTCCCTCTTGTCGAAGTATTATGCGTAATTTCTTGAACTAATTTTGCTGCATTTTCAATGCCATGTTTTCTTAATTCCAATGATGTGGTTTGGCTTAGTTCACTTAAACAAGATGTATTATACAAACTTTGACACTTTCGTCTTTTTGATCGGTCACTAGAATCGTCAAACGATAAAACCGGACGACCATACAATTTTTTAACCTCAGTATTATTTAAATCGGTTTCGTCATTATTGGTGCAGGTGTTGTCATAAACAGAATCGGAAATATGACTATTGTTTGAAGCCAATCTAAATTTGCTTTGATAAATTTATCGTTGTGTCTACAACAATTGTTCCATTTTTCAATATATCTATAGGTAATTATTTTAAACTTTTAAACTACTTTCTATTTTGAATTGTAGTTTATCATCATTAGAATCAATTTTCAAAATATTTAAAACATAATTTAACTCGATTTTTTTTTTTCGTTTATACTATGGGTAGTACTTATAATCAAAATATTTTCGTGGATTTGATTACGGGTAATTTGAGGAATTAAAGCGATTATAATATAAAAAAACTGCATACATGTAATTCAATCAAATATTGCTTATAAATAATTGTGTCCAACTTCAAGTGCTCACTAAAACGAAACTCGTAAATACGCGCAACCAATAATGATAGTTTTGTAGTCAGTAGATCGTGGTCTAAATGATGGTGTATATATTGCCGTGTAACTTGATGAAAAACATGATTAGATTTGTATGTTTTTAAAAGTGAATGGGTTTATATCGTATTATTTATGACATTGTTCATTTCAACTGCCACATACGGGTTAATAAAAGTCATTATTTCATAATTGAGTCATTAAATACTATCTTAGTATCTTATCCAACGTATATAAATTGATAAATACTTTAAAGTTATTTTATTTTATTTGTTGTTGAAAATTAAACTATATGACGATTAGTGACAAAATATCATAATAATTATGAAAAAAACTATATTTTGTCCACTTCAATTATTATTTTATTGGTATTGCTAATATTATTTTGCAATTCGTTTTGCATAATTATTTACCTTGGTTATTACAGAAAATATTTTTGCTATGTTTATTTGAGTATTTTCAAATTCAAAATATCGACTTTTGGCCAACTATTTTCATTTTTGAACCACTGTGAGGCGGTTCCATGATAACATGATAATAATGCAAAATAACAAAATCACATGCTGGCGTGAGACGCCCGTGCAAAACTATTTTACCATGTTAAGAAGATTATTTTATAAAATTTATCTTGCGTCGTGTGCTGCTCCTAACGGAAAAACGGTGAATTATTTTCGTGCGTACTCGGCGGCAGCCTCCACTCCATGACTAAATACACTGGTGTGTTCTCAACTTGAATGAAATATCATACAGTCTGTAGGGATGGGAAAAATGTATCTTTTAAATGAATCGAATCATTTGATTCGACTCACTAAAATGATTCGTTCACGGATTCATTTGATTCACATGATTTATGATTCAATCAGCAATTTGACTTTTTAGAATGACACCTCACATATATTTAGAGATACAAATATTTATTTTTAAATAAAGGGCGAGGTGCAGAGAGAAGTGACGACAGACATATGAATAAATGGTTATTATAAATTTGAAATCAATGTATATTTTATAATAACTCAATGTGAATCATATTTATAACACTATAAAAATATATCTACATATAAATGCAACATAAATATTGTTTCAGGTAGTAATACAACATTTGGATCTCAATGTACATTTGAAGGCTCAGATTTATGTAAAAAATTTAAAATTTATATAATATATAACTTCAAAAGTTTTAAGGAACTCAATTTTTTCTTTATCATCTTGATTTTGACAATATTTGAACAAATATTAATTATAATAATTTATTTTTATTTTATTAGTTTATTAATTCTTTTATTTTTGTTATATTATTTTAGAGATGCATTTGACATTTTAACATGTATAAGTATATTGTATAAGATGTATAACTAAACTAACTTATAAATTGAACTCGAACCTCCTAATACTGTAAGCTATGCTTATAGGGAATGTTGCATATTGTTTATTTGTTTTATTTTTATTATTATGTGTACCTATATTTTCAAAATAAATATTATCATTATATTATTATTATTATTATTATTATTATTATTATACCTTTGATTTTGAAAAACAAATTCTGAGTATTATTTTACCAAATAAGTATTAGTACCTAATAATCATGCAAATTGGTTGATTAAAATCGCATATAAGTATGCTAACCTATCCTAAATTATTTATTAATATTTATATTTTTTGAATTTTAAAGTATAGTCTATAAAGACAGATATAGAAATGAAAAAATGGGGGGCTAGACATTGGGAGCCCCCCTTGTAACCATGCCTGAGTGAATACTATGGCTTAACAAATGTTATATGTATATTATACTATTAAAATTATTAATATTTAACAGAATTCTATACTCTAAAATGCATTAGTTTGGTTTAATTGGCTTTTAAAATTAATCTAAAATACCTTAATTAGAACACAATATTATTAATTAAGATAAATCAAAAACACGTTTGTAAACAAAACCTTATAGACCTATTAAAAGCTAAAATAATAATTAAAATAGAATTTCCCATCGTCCCAAGAAGGTCTTCTCCTATAAACACAACTGGTTAGTATAATAATGAAACATATTTACATATTTGGATAATGTTATGACATAAAAATACAAGTTCAGATCTGTTCAAAATATGAGGCCTATATTGGCACCAACATAATATATTACCCATCATAATTATAATAGCTGTGTCTTGTCTTAAGTGCTACACTAGTTGTCAGGCTTTAAGAGTGTAAAACCTCAGATATTACCTAACTTACACATATTAATATTTGTGATATACTTAAATATGAATAATTTAAAACGTAAACGAAGTGCGATCTGGAATCATTTTATGGTAAAATCTGACATTATTGCTAAATGCTCCTATTGTGGATATGAAATTAGTTACTCTGGAGGATCTACAAGTAACCTTCTAAGGCATTTTAAAACAAAACACGTAGCTGTGCCACTGTCAAGACCATCGACTATCGAAGAAAATGTAGATGATCCATCTAATACTCCATCTACCAGTGCAACCGTAAGTACAGCTACTACAGCTTCTTTAAGTACAGCGTTTGAATCAGCAGGTCCATTAACATCATCGTCCAACCCATCAACAAATTCATCTAGACAAAGTTCCATTACACAATTTATTTCAAAACTGATTTCACTTTCAAAATCTAAAGCTTTGGACTTACAAATAACAAAATTCATTCTGAAACATTTCCATCCATTTTCAATTGTAGAAGAAACCGAGTTCAGAAATCTTATTAAAATGCTTGCACCTAACTATACAATGCCATCTAGGAAGACCATCTCAAATAGTTTACTACTACAAATGTATGAAAGTACCTCAGAGAAAGTTAAAGCGGACTTAAATGATGTCACTGCATTATCGTTGACAACAGATGGTTGGACATCCATCAACAACGAGCATTTTATAGCGTTAACTGTTCATTTCATAAATTCAGACACTGTATTATGCTCTCGACTAATTGGATGCATTAATTATAATGAAAAGTGCACATCTGAGGAACTCGCTAATTTTCTGATGGCTACAGCTAAAAAATGGAACATTGAAAATAAAATATCGGCCGCCGTCACAGATAACGCTTCAAATATAGTTAATGCTATTCAATTAAATCAATGGCGACATGTTCCATGTTTTGCACATGTTTTAAATATAGGTATTCAACATGCTCTTAATCATATAAAACCAATTATGAACAAAATAAAAAATATAGTTAAGTTCTTTAAACAAAGTTCTGGGGCTTTTCATAAACTTCAAAATATTCAAAAGCAAAGTGGATTTGAACCTCTTAAACTTATTCAGGAATGTAAAACGAGATGGAATTCTGCTTTTAAAATGATGGAAAGGATTGTTAAATTAAAAGAACCGGTGTTGTCAACATTAGCCATAACTAATAACAGTTAAAATTGCATAAGTGATGACGAATGGGAAATAATATCTTCTGCTTGTACATTTATTCAAGTTTTTGATGATGTAACAACTGAAATGAGCTCTGAAAATACTGTGGCAATATCAAAGCAAAATTTATTTTATATATTTTTATTGGACCACTTACATTCATATATCCAGAATACAGAAACACCAACTGCAATTGTTGAAATGGCAAATGAAATTTATACAACACTAACTTAGTACTTCAAAAATTTGGAAAGTAATGACATTCAGTCCCAATCAATACTTCTAGACCCTAGATTCAAAAAGTATGGATTTTCAAGTGATGACAGATTTAAAACCTGTAAATCTCAACTGGCAAGAAAATTACAAAACTTAAATATTGACATCCCAAATAGCGTAATAAACGAAGAAAATCAAAATACCTCACTTGTACAATCGTCTTCAAGTATTTGGAAAAAAATTGACGATCAAGTAAGTTTAATTGTTGGTCAAAATAATTCATTTGTAGCAAGTGTTGTTGAATTAGATAAATATTTGAGTGAAAGTCTACTTAGTCGCCAGCTATACCCTTTAAAGTGGTGGTCTAGTAGAAAACAATTATATCCCAGGTTATACGAAATTGTAAAAAGAAGACTTTGTGTTCCTGCGACATCTGTTCCCAGCGAACGAGTATTCTACAAAGCTGTTTTAAACTCAAAAAGAACTAGACTCACAACCAGTAAAGTTGAAAAAATCATTTTCATTCAATCTAATATGTAAACAAATAAAATAAAATTGGTTAAATATAATATTAGCTATAAAGATAATAGTTAAATGAGGTGTTGTTATTATTATTTTAAGATTTTCTATATATTTTATGATATTATTATTTTAAGCTGTTGTATACTTACACTTTTTGATATTATAATTATTTTACATTTACTATAAAAGTAAATAGTTAATGAGGTATTTTTATTATTATTTAAAGTTGTTGTTTACCTATTTCAAATTATTATAATTATTTACTATAAAAGTAAATAGTTAATGAGGTGTTTTTATTATTATTTTAAGTTTTTTTTATATATTTTATGATATTATTATTTTAAGCTGTTGTATACTTACACTTTTTGATATTATAATTATTTTATGTTTACTATAAAAGTAAATAGTTAATGAGGTATTGTTATTATTATTTAAAGTTGTTGTATACCTACCTACACTTTATTTTACTATAATACAGTTCATTGGGTCGTAGATCTTCATAAACATTAAGAACATAAAAGGTAAAACTATAATAATAGTATATTAGTAAATTTAGTATAGAACTATACTCTTTATGGTAAGACGTAAATAGTAATAGCAGAAAGTAGATACTTAAGCAAATTGTAAATTCAAAAATAAAATAAAAATAATAACATAATATAATTAGTTTTAAATTAAATTACAAGAATGATAACACAGAATACAGATAAAATAAAAGGCACCAAATTGAACGAATCAACTCGTCGAATCACAGCTCTGCAGCAGCAGCTGTAAACAATTTGGTTCTACACTACACTGAGTCACTATTGAGTCAATCAATTTATTTGATTCATATGAAGTTAGGAACGATAGAACGAGTCAAGTCTATCGAACGAAATTATTCGATGAACGAATCGTTTTTTCTTTACGAATCTGAATCAATTCGTTCGCGAACGACCCATCCCTATACAGTCGTCGCAGGCAGTATTTATCGTAGAATAAAAATCATTTAGTCGTTTTTTCTATGGGATATGACGTAGGCCTGTCTGCTTTTTGTGGCGGTAATTGTTGTACACCAAAATAATTTGAACATTTATTTACGATAAAAATTATGGTTTATGAATAAATTTAATTATTCTAACCACTCAGGGGCGTAAACAGGGTTTTTTTTTTGGGGGGGGGATATACATTATATTTATTATATTTAAAATAAATCGCAGGGTAGTGCCCTACGCTAATATAAAAAGTTATTAAGTGGGTACCTACTAATCTGCTGTACAGTAGGCGTCTAGAAGGGAGGTATAACTTATAAGACAATAAATATCTCAAAAGGAGTAAAAATGTTTCGAAAATTGTATGGAAGTGTATTCAAGCAGCCCAAATTTTTGACAGACTAAGGCGGGGAAAGCCCACCCGTCACCCTAGGCAGTCCACCTCGGCTTGCGTAAAAAATGAGTATTGGGCACGATTAAAGATAGACAGGTTGCGCAACGAACCTATAGATTCTGAGGCGAAACGTTTCCATAGGAGAATTGCCAGTAAGAATTACAGCTAGCGCCCAACCAGTCAAGTGGTCGATTTTTTAACCAAAATATTTTTTTCTTCAAACCACAACGTACAATAATTTGATAACCACAGTATAACCATCATAACTACCTTAAGAATATTGATAAGTGAAAATGATATAAAATAGAATAGTTTGATGTTCAGTCGCTGGAGCGTTAACTGTAATTCTCACAGTATGGAACAGATGTTTCTGTATTGGAAACATTGGGCTTCAACAAAAATGTGGTTTTGTATAGAGCGTTGCGCAACCTGTCTATCTTTAATCGTGGTATTGAGTCATGTATTTGTCCTGCCAAATAATTAGGTGGATCTGATTTGGTGGAAACGTATATTGGGGGAAAAGGGAAAGATACACCTTTGGTGGAAACGGGTATTGGTGGAAAAGGGAAAGGTAGGGGAACCGACTGAAAAAACGAATACCTTCATAACTATTCAGGACCTTAAAATAAACTCGATCTATTTGCACAGTTTTATTAAGTAACTTCTTATTTACAATATTGAATTACAATACAGTGAATATCATTTATATTTATTTTTTAATAAGCCATTAACTATTTTTAACATTTTATTGGTTTTGCCCCGGTTTAAACCAAAATATAAATAACCATTTTATTTAGGTATGGTAAATATAGTAATAAAGGTTTCATAAATTACCTATGTATTATAAGAAATGTATAACTTCATTAAAATTCAATGAAACCAAAATAAAAACAAATTTTAACAACAAATTTAATCAATCTTGATTATTCAATCAATTTGTTTTAAATTTAATAAATATCCAACACATAGGTATTCAGATAATTACATTAAGCAATATTAATCAAAATAAAATCACTTTAAGTAGGTTACCTAATAATAGACTATTAGACTTTTCTATCAGTTATGATAATTTAATAACAATTTAATTCTATTTCATAGTAATAAAAAATAAAAATAATAGTACGGACCGTTTTTGATAATGAAAAAATAAAAAAATAGTAATTTCCTATCAGTCTTGGAAATTTTAAATATTGTTTTTTATCTTTAAAAATTTTCAATATTTCTAGGTGTAAGTATATAACATAAAATGTAATTATATAGTAATAAAAAATAAAAAATAATAATAAGGAACTTTTTTGATAACATAAAATAAGAATAAGTAGGTACCTAATTTCCTAT
>WHPZ01578788.1:0-17990 GCA_016617965.1 Macrosiphum rosae
TCGGATTTTTTTAATTAACAATTCGCATTTTCGTTGCGAGTGAACGATCAGAAACATTACACAATCCAGTATTACAGTGTGTGTACCTAATAGACAATATGGAAAGTGATGAAGAACTTGTCATTATTACTTTGTTATTAGATGAAGAAGATGAAGAAGAAAGTAGAGGAAATAAGAGAAAACATAGAATGTGGATACATGACATATTCAAAAAAAGGTCACAATTTGGAGAATATCATACACTGTATACTGATTTACTCAACGACGATGTAAAATTTTTCCAGTATTTTCGTATGTCTCATGCCAAATTCACAACTCTTCTTGACATCTTACGTCCTCATATATTAAGACAGAATACAACATACAGAGAGGCCATAGAACCAGAACAAAAACTTGCTGTGTGTTTAAGGTATGTATTAAAAACAATTAGTTTTAAATATTAAAAATTATAATTATTGGGTAGGTATTAAATATTAAGTAGATACATCGTTTCAAACGCAATGTGAAAAACAATACGATTACATTTTTAAACCAATTTGCTTTTTATTATAGTTGAGTCAGTTTTTTACAATATGGTACAAAACAAAGTTATTCCGTTACATTATTTATATTATTATAAGGAAATTTTAAAAATTGACTTAGATATTGATTATCTTGATCCTGCGTATAAGAAAATTCGTTTGTGGAAGGTGAAGGAGTCATAATGGCATTTGAATTAGGCAAAGGAGACATAACGGCATTGAATTAGATATAGGAGACATCGATGCATTAGAATTAGGTGACGGAGTCATAATTACATTTGAATCAGGCGAAGGAGACATCGTTACAGGTGACGGGCAATGAATATGCAGAGTTTCGTTCATGGTAGGTGAAAAATACATTGTTCTATTTGAAGTTTGTTTTGAAGTAGACGGTGTAGAAAACCTTGAATAATTTGATGGTGGCGGAGGCATCGTTACGTTGGAAACAGAAGTTGGTGAAGTTAACGCGAGTCTCATCTCTACATTGTTAACCATTTGAAACAATTGCGCCTTAATATGAACTTGATCTCGAATAGGAAAAGTCTTGACTGTTTTTGCCATATTTATAAAAAAAAAATTCAACCATAGGATCGCTCTGAATGCTGTTGAGTTGTTCTTTTTTTGATAAATATTCCTGAAGGACGTTAGCTGCAGTTGGTTGTTGTGGTGTTACAAACTTCGATTTCCTACCAACAGTTCGTGATGATAACAATGACGATGTTGGTTGTGACTCTTGTGTATCACTTGATTCATATACTATATCACTATCTAAATTATTTAGATTACGTAATATTTCAAGCTTTTCTTCATCACCGTTACTATCATCACCAGTAGGTGGCGATAGGTTTGAAAGTCTCTCTTCCTCGTCATTCAAATACGGAGTGAGGAAAGTGAGCTCTTTATAGTATTTGGGAGGCTTCAGTTTTGATGCTGCTTGGCCGCTTTTGGTTTTGCGCAGATTCAAAGGCTTCCTATGGTTGTCTCTAGTTCTGGTCCATCTCTCCTTGCATGCATTACCTGTAATGCATTACAATGAATCAATATTTTTAGATTATGATCGAGGTGATTAACGATGTGTTGATTTTACGACGTGTTTGTTTTATATTCTGTACGGAGTGGTGAATGTATTAATTTTACAATACAAAACCAATTTTGTTTTTTGGTGTTACTTTCAAAAAATGACCTTACAATGTAGATACATAAAAAAACAAAATAAACACACATCATTGTAAAATCAATACATTCATCGATTCATTCATAACCTAAAAATTATAAAATGTTCAGTTTTATAACTAAGGATACGCGTATATTAGGCTATTAATTTATAAGTATTTGAGTATTTAGAATAATATTAACCTTGTTTCGGTTGCCATTACTTTTGTTTCAGGTTTTTGGCCACTGGGAACTCTTTTCGTTCAATTTCATTTTCCTTTAGGCTAGGTGAACGCACAGTACGAAGAATCGTTTACTCAACCTGCGAAGCCATATCCCAGTTTCTACAGCCACTAGTAATGCCTAAACCATCTGAATAAGTATGGAGAGAATCGGAAGAAGGTTTTCGTGAAAAATGGAATTTTCCTAACGCGATTGCTGCCATTGATGGGAAACACGTGTTGATACAGGCACCACCGCACAGTGGATCAAATTATTTTTGTTATAAAAAACACTTTAGTACGGTGCTATTAGCCTTAGTGGATGCAAATTATAAATTCATAGTCGTAGATATTGGGGCTTTTGGTAAAAACTCTGATGCTAGCATTTTGCGAAATTCTAATTTGGGTAAAGGCTTACAGAATGGAACTCTAAATATACCTTCACCAAAAATACTACCCGGGGGCAGTGACGTATTACCTCACGTCATAATTGGTGATGAAGCTTTCCCATTATGCACGAATTTGATGCGACCATACTCACGCGACAATGCACAAAGAAACGAAGAAAAAAAAGTGTTTAACTATAGGTTGAGTCGTGCTAGAAACACTGTAGAAAATACGTTTGGAATATTGGCACGGAAATTTAGAATTTTCGAACGTAAGTTGTCTATGTCTCAAGAACACATTGTGAGTGTTGTAATGGCTACATGTTGCTTGCACAACTTTCTAAGAAATGACACGTGTCACTGGACAGAAAATGATTTGAATATTTCTATTTCCAACATGAGAGGACTGCAAGACTTAAGAAATACGATAGGTATAGGTGGAAATTCGAAAACAGATGCTTTAGCAGTTAGGGATGGTTTCAAAAGTTATTTTAATTCAGCAGCAGGGTCAGTAGAATGGCAATTAAGGAGAGTTCGAGCTGGAAGGAGGTTCACGTGACTCTATGATACAGTGATTAACTAAACATTTTGTACCTAAATAACTTTATTTTACTAACTAATTATATTGTAATATGAATAAACTTACCAGTTTGATTTAATCTCTTTCCAATTTCTTCCCAAATGTTGTCTCGTCTTTGTTGATTCGAGTAATTAGGGTGTTTTAAATTGTACAACTCTTCGTACTCTTGTACAATTGATATAGCCTTGCGATGTCCATAATATGCGTAATAATAATTATAATTTAAATAATAAATATATTATAATTAAAACACGTGTGTACTGAGTGTCGAAATACAACAGAATTAAAATGATCAGTGTGGCGACCAGTGACGACCCGTTGTGACACGCGTCCACTTATCGGCAATCCGTATGACGTCATCCGCACCAGTCGGAAAAGTTGCCCCTTCGATCAATTTCGTCGGCATTACCGACGGACCGATACGTGCGATCCGTCCGCTGCCGGCCAGTGGACGCATATGTATAACTTACTATACTAATAATTCTAAAATCCGTTTCATACGATCCGTACGATACGTACGATGCGTACCTATGGACGCGTACCTTTATAGTTATTTTAGTATCGGTGCCGACGTTATTTTTAGATATTGCAACGTTGAGGACGCTTACCGTGTTTAAAATGGGCAATATTTTTGCGTCTAAAAGACGAACACCGTGTTTTACAAGAAATCGTTTAAGTATATCGATATTTAATTTATATTCAATTATAATATAAATGTTATTAAAATATAGCAATACCAACAATTGTTTCGATCTTTTTTTCGATTATATTATATTATAGTCCAAAAATTATAATAAATAGAAGGCGGGGCAGTACCGTACGGTTAAGCTTCCATGGCTTATAAATCATGTAATTTTTAACAAAATTAAATTTTTTAAACTGGTATGTATAGAAAATTATATGGTCTATAACTTTTATTCGAAACTTTTTTGTATTTTATTTTTTAAATGTGTTTAATTTGCGTTTTACTTTTTTGGGAAAAATACGGATTTACCCCAGGTTCGGGGTAAATCCGTATGTACCCTGGGGCAAAATCGTATGAAGATAATTGTTATACCAAAACACAGTTCATTATATTTATTGGTAAATTATTAATTGGTATTGGACTTTTATTTAATTAACTTATAAAGTTTAACTACAATTAGACAGTAGGTAGTAAGCTATGTATGATTTCATTTTCGTTAATTAAAAATGTACCTAAACATTGTTTTCAATTCTTCAAAATGTCAACAAATTAATAACACAATACAAAATGCGATAAAACCTAGTCCCATTGGCAGTAGTACAACAAATACAACTTACCTAAGTATCTATATAGTTATTAAAATAAAACAAAATCTTCTTTTAATATAAGAAATAAAAATGACCACACAAAATTACTTTTTAATAAAAATAATAACAAAGTTTAATATGATAAATTATTTTTGCAATTCTAGCTAGAACATAAACAGTATATTATAATCATAAAAATAAAACAAAATCTTATTTTTTTATAAGAAATATAAATTATTATACCAAAATAACTTTTTTATAACTTTTTCAAAAAAAAAAAATAATAACAAAACTTAATATTATGCCTGCCTAGCACATAAATATAGTAGGTAAATATTAAACAGTATGTAAATATTAAAAAAACAAAAACAAAAACTTTTTCTTATTAAATAAAAATTACTTAAATCAATAATGTTTTACTTATTTTTTTTTTATACAAAGATCACAAATGTAGGTCCTCCAGTTATCAACTCCTCCACAAAGCTCATGACACCATCTATAGCAATTTATACATTTAACCCATTTCTCTCTCTTTGAGTCTTCTTTGTATGGCATACTACAATATATACATTCTTCGTCGGCACTGTCATCATCATCTTTTGAAACACATAGCTTTTTGGGTTGAATTTCTTCTTCATCTGTAGAAGTGAATAATCTTTTTTTAATATTATTTTTCTTTTGTTTCTTCTTTGGCAGTGGTTTGCTGTTTTTTTTAGCTTCTTGGAGTTTTGTATGGACTTTCAGTTATAATTGCTGTCTTTCCTCTTCTTCTTGATGATCTGTTAATATTTTGAGCTTTTGGTATTGGCAAGATAATTTCTGGAGATATAGTAAAAATCTGTTTTTTGTTTGAAGAAAAAGTTGCATGTGGTGTTTCTAATACCAAACTTTGAGACAATTAAGATGAAACAGCTGCATTTTGAACATTATCTGCAGGGTGTTCAGTATTCAATGTATTATCAGAGAAATTAGGTTGAGGAGTAGAATATAATGCAAGAGCACTATTATTATCAGCTGAACAACAAGGTTGTGATTGGGTATCTAATAACATTTCAATATTATTGGTAGTTTCAGCTGGAGCAAAGTCAGAATTGTCAAATATGTCTGAATTAAATGGAGCTATACCAGTTTTTCTAAAACCAGAAATTGCATTTTTAGGAGTTGCTGCTTTTAGATATGCTTCACGAAAAAAATTAGAAATGTGGCGAAGACCAACAACTTGGCCTGGGTGGTTAAGTAACCACAAATCTAACTCTTGGCTATAGTATGTACCGAGTGGACCCATAAAGCTCACATCTAACAATTGTAATTTGTGAGTTGTATGGGGAGGAAAACAAATGATTACTATATTATTTTTGCGGGCTACATCTATAACTTCAAGGTTTTTAACATGAGTAACATGGCCATCTAAAAGCAATAAAATAGGGTTTTCTTTTGCGGGATGTGTGTGCTTAAAATGATGAAGCCACTGCACAAATATTTCGGATTGCATCCACCCTGATAGATGACAAACAACCAATGATCCAGGTGGTGCTTCTTCTTCAAAATCTAGATTTAATCTGACTCTTGGGAATATTAATAATGGGGGAATATATGAACCCGATGCTGAAAAACAAATAGTCACTGTAACATGTTGACTTCTTTCAGCTGATGACATTTTGCCAACTTGTCTTCGCCCCTTTTGGGAAATTATTTTGGCTCTTTTTTTGGCTACATTTGACAATCCACTTTCATCAACATTAAAAATTTGTTCTGGCTTAAAGTGATGAGTCTCATTACATTTTTTTAACAAATCATAAAAGCTCTTCACCACCGGTCGATTGAAGCCCATAGCTCTCACAACCGAAGTTGGTTCTGGGATCCATACTGACAACTCTGGGTGCCTTAATAAAAAGCCTTTTAACCAATCTTGACCTACATAAAAAAAATTAAAAGATAATATAACAATAAACTTTAAAATATATAAATAAAAATAATCATTGCTTAATTCACCTGCTAAACCATTTGTTTTATTAAAATTATGAGCAATATTGTTTCTTTCAGCAAGTTCAAAGACCAGTTTTCTAAAATGGTTTTGTGTTAAGCCAAACAAACGACTTTCCATGTCTTTTAAAAATTGTACAAGAACATTTTCTTGTTCGATTGAAAATACTTTTTGACAATGTCCCAAACCTATAACAATAACAATTATACTTTTAATTGAAAACAATTATTTCAACTCATAATTGACAAGTTTACAATAAGTACCCCCTTATAACCAAACATGTTATCTAATATCAAAAGAAAAAAATTATTTTCTTAATAAGAAATTTTCTGTAATAATATATAAAACTAATTACCATAATATTGTGTAATCATTAAATATACCTTTTAATCCACATTGTTGTACATTTAATTTTCCTTCTTTAACTTTTTTGACTCGATCCTGTAACGTTGAACTTGGAACTTCATAACGCATAGACACAGCATCATAAGTCATACTTCTTTCCACCACAGCTAATACAGCCATTTTCATATCATCTTCCAACCATGATTGCCTGTTTGAGATTTCCGAATATAATTACGAACCATACTAAGAAAAATAAAACATTTCAATAGTAATAAATTGTTTAAATTCAACCATAGCAATTGTCAAAATATCAATGTAGTAAAACCGTACACTGTATAACCATACGATTTTGCCCCACAAGACTATAAAATTTATCGAGCTTAAATTAATAAATGAATGCATTTATACTACAAATGTAAATTACACTTCATTAGCTATTGAATAATAAATATGGCATACCTGAAAGTATTACAAACAAGTAAAAACATATGCTTTTAAACTCATGAAAAGGGATAGGTTTATAATTATTTGTTCTATGTTGCATATCGCAAATTATTGAAAATTAGTAAAAATTGATCTCATATTGTTGACACCATTAATTTGGCGAACAATATTAATATTTAAAATATTTATTTTTAAATAAGCATGTTGATAAAAAAAACAAACTGGTAATATTATGGGATACAAATGTATAATTACTTAGCTTTTGTAGTTAAGACGCTTTTGATTCTATTGCTAACCCCTTTCTTATTTTATTTTTTTTTTAATATTGTTCGCAATGATCAGTCAGATTTTTATTTTTTATACTTTAATTATGTATTTGTATTTATTAACTAGGTTTGAATCACAATTAGAGATGAGATTTTCTGAAAAAAATAAAGAATTATTCAAGATCTTTGAAATTTTCAATTATTCTAGTCCTTATTACTTCAATACAAAGTGTCCATACCTACTTGAAGTTTTTTATCGAGCACTGCAAACATTTTCAAATAAATATATTAAATCTTTCATCGGAATTTAATTCAGCAAAATCATTGTTAAAAAATAAAGGTATTTTAAAACCAGATTTTTATTCTATAATGAATACTCTGACTCTTCACTCTGGAGCTTTTATTGAAACAATAAAAATTCTTCACATTATTATTACGCTTCCAATAAGCACAGCATCTAATGAAAGGTTCTTTTCTTCTCTTAAAAGATTGAAATCCTACATTAGAACTACTATGTTTGATGATCGTTTGAGTGATTTAATGGTTATTGCTGTAGAAAAAGAAGATGCTGGCAAAGTTAACTTAAATGCAGCACTAGATGAATTTGCTCAACTGAAAGTTTGAAGATACAAACTTATTTAAGAAGAACTCTTAAATTCAAACTATAAATAATTTATTGCTTACTTGCATCGTTCTTGCTTATTTCAAATAACTACATGTATTAGAAACATATTTTTTTTTTATATATATTTTGTTGCTAACAACTTTATTTGTATAATTTAAGATTCAATTTTAATTTATGGTACTAGTCATTTTAAGTTAAGATGCTATTATTAAATGTTTGAATTGGGCTTATAGATGACAAGACGCGGACGCGAGTTTTTGACGCGGGGGGCAAATGTCGCGTGGCGAAGGTTTCTTGAAGGAAGAGTGGATTATGGCTTCGGCACTTCGGTCAGGCAGCCAGAGGATCACGTTTGAATGCACGTTGCAATGGCGGGGTCGGGAGCAGCTCACCGACGCGCCTACCACACCAACACGTCACCTCGAGGTAGGGAGAAACTCTCACCGTACACCAAGAGGAACGATACCTGTCCTAAATCAAATTTGTTTTCACGTTAAGCTGATATGAACAGAGTTTTATTCATACATTTTTATGGTGAAACATTTAATGGGGACCTAGCTAGTAAAATAAGATGAAACGTTGAGAGGGGGGGACACATGAGAATGGACTATCAGCTTAATATAAATCTCATGACAATATAGTAAAAGTACACATAAAAAGAATTCACAATTATATAAGTACACAGAAAAAATAGTCAAAAAGTTAAAAAATACAGAAAGGTTAAAAATATAGATCGATAATAGTATAAAAGTGTAAAAAGTATAAAAATATGGTATAAAAGATAATATATGGTAAACAGTTAAAAAATTAGAAAAAAAACAACAATAATTCACAAGTATAAAAAGTTAATGGTATAAAAATATAGTAGAAAAAGAACACAGTCATATATATATACGAGGATAGAAAAAAGGATCTAGTCCCTTATCTGTCGCACCCCAGACAGGTGCTCAATGTATATGTTTCGTGTTGCTGCAATGGTGTCACTGACACACAGTTTTCGCATGAGGGTGGCATACGACCGGCTGCATAACGTGCGCATAAAGGAGTCGTTGGCAGGGTCCCAGGATCCGAGGGCACCGACGATGAATGGTACCACCGTCGCCTCGCATCCATGCTCCGCCGCCAACCAGGACCGCAACACCTCGTACTTGGTCCTCTTCTCCTCTGCAGCCACCTCGAACGCGGGAAGGCGGTTGTCGAATGGTACAGTAACGTCCACAATGTAAACGTTTGGGTCCTTCTTCAGAACTAAATTCGGCCTCAAGCCCTGGTAACCCAGGGCTTGATTCTCGGAGAGGACCTCAAACTTTGTGGACGCTGCCTTCCTGATCCTGGCGACTATGGCGTTGTGCCTCGCCATGTAGAGCGCGGTGTACTGCATGCAGTGGTCGACGACGTGGGCTAGGCTTTCGTTTATGTACCCACACCGTCTACACCTGTAGTCACCGGCTCTCCAAGACGAGGAGCCGTTCAACGCTACCAGGTCCAGCCTGGCACGATGTACAAACCGCCAGTCGGCGAATCTCGTAAAGTCGCCATCCTTTAGGAAGTGGGAGGAGGCAGGGTGAGCAGCCACGCACTCGACGGCTCTACCTTGATCGGGTTTGTCGATCAAGGCATCGCTTCGTTTGAGCCGAAGAGTGTCGCGTACTGTCCTCATGACTGCCCGTCTCTGCTTTCCCCCCATTACTGTACCTTCGTGTGCGATCGAGGGGGCTCCTCCAAGCGACCACTTGACACCGAGTCGCTTTGAGGCGTTCCGCGCCCTCGACCACATACTCATGACACCTGTGCCCGGGCCTCCCGGAATACTCCTTTGTCCTTACCGGACAGTTAGGCGCTGACTTCTTGGATAGAGGGGTCCTTTGATATCCGCCGCTTGGTGACCTCCTCTACATGTTCGGCCGCATCCTCTGCTACCCTCATGTCCGGCGAGGTGACCAGTTTGAAGGCGCTGTCCACCGCGGCGATGTCCGAATCCTCCGCCAGGATCCGGATACCACAACACCCCCTCCTGGTCGACCCGTACAGAAATTCTCCCGAGGCCTCTTGCGGGAGATACAGCGTCTTCTTTATCTCCGGCCTCAAAATTTTGTCGACCCTCGCCCAATCGGTCTTCGAGAATGTCCCCAACCGTTGTAGATGGACGGTTGAGGGGTAGAAGAAAGTCTTGAGCGCATCGATCCTTTGCCACGGAGCGAGCATGATCCGGGCGATGCGCAAGCCGATATCGATGATTTCGGCGAAGGTGGAGAGTGGCGGGACGATGTTGAAACCAACTTGTGCGCCGAGGAAAGTGGCCGCCTCGCCCTCGGCAAGCGGGCGAAGTGGTAGGCCGCGCAACGAAAATTGGGTGTCCCGGACACCCACCGGCTGCCGGCCTGACAGGTGCAGCGACGAACATTTAGCCGCATTCAGCCGGAGCCCCAGCATCTCCAGGCTCCTGTGCGCCAAGTCGATGGACACCTGGAGCTCCTCGAGGCTGTCCGCGATGAGGCAGAGGTCATCAGCGAACGCCATGATAAACAGTAGCCCGCTCAGTGGGCACCCCTGCTTGATGCCGGACTGGATCGGGATGTCGGCCGTCAGTCCCCCGGCCACACTCTCCGACGACGTAGCTCCGGTGTATATGTCGCGGACAGCTGCCAGGAAGTCGGCGCTGGCCCCACTTTTCTCGATCGCCGCCTCCAGGGCCGGGTGTGGAATGGCGCCGAACGCGTTCGACACGTCCAGCCAAGCCACGCACTTGTCCGCCACGTGGGTCCTGGCCTTCTCGAGCACCCGATTGAGGGCGTGGACGTGTTCGAATGAGCCGTCCGCCGGCAGGAACCCCTTCTGGCATTGATTGAGGACCCTGTTGGACGTCAGCCACTCGGTGAGGCGGTTGGCGACACATCCCATGTACAGTTTGTACAGAGTACGGCTGAGGGAGATGGGCCGCCAATTGCTGATGTCTTCCTTGGTCCCCTTCTTGTAGATCAGCACCGTCACTGCCCTCTTCCACACAGGCGGGACCCTCTTGTAACGGAGGCACACGTTGAGTACCTCCGTTAGGACCGTGCACTCTGGATCGAGCTTTTTCTAGTGCCGATATGTGAGCCCGTCGTCTCCAGGCGCCGTGTTCTCGAACTTGGCGAGACGTTTCGACACAACGGACCCATCGGCACTGGATCACGGCCCTCCACCCGCGGAAAGATGTCCGTGTCGCAGGTGGACGGAGCCCAGACGTCCTGGAAGTGGTCCTCGAGGTTTTGGACCGGGACGCCACACGCCTGTCCCTCGCCCGACAGTATGAGCCGCACTACACGCCGCCTGTTGCGCCTGTACAATGACTAGATCCCCTTGGCATCGGACGGGTCGATCGCAGTCTTGTTGCCGGAGGTTCGACCCTCTGGTCTGACGGGTAACTTCACAAGGATGGCGGCTTCGGCGGTCATCTCGTCGACGAGGGCGACAAACCTTGCCCACATCTCGTCGGAACACGGTTCCCTGCCAAGATCAATAAACCGCTGTCTGAACTCGTGCAGGGGAGTCATGTCAGACTAACGCGTCTACGTGTCTAACATGTCAAAAGATGACAGTGTGAATCTAGATTACATAACAGCATATTAATTACAAAAAAGCAGCTTGCTAATAACTACTGTAATCTAAAAGAAGTACAAGTTCTATGGGAGCATAGGGTTCTATTTTTATTTTGCAGTTTCTTTTGATATTTGTTATTTTCTCTTTGCAGATTTATTTTTCATCCCTAATAGTAAGGTAGAAATAACTCCACCATGGCTACATTTAAATTTTCATTTTTATAACTGTGGCCTGGTAAAAAATTTGGCAGCTCTATTTTAAAACTGAAATGGCACCCCTAACCACTTACCTGGTTATAACTCAGAATGTCTACATTGAATGATTTCTGTTATACATGGTTTTTTGAGTGTTTTTTTTTATTTCATCATACCCAAATAGTTCGATAATTCAAGTAATGCGGCTTTTTAAAATAGTTTACAACAAAACTACCAATTATAAAAGTTATAGAGAACCAGGGGCCTCATTTCAGTTTTTTTTCTAGGTGTGCAAGATTTTAGGGAGGCCAGTTTTAACATTTAACCAGGCCAATTTTAACGTTTAATATTTAAACAATAACCATGCTGTTTAAAGTATGTTAATATAATCTCCTTCCCTTCCATAATCCTAATTAAAATTACTCATTTCAACTAATGTATGTTGTAATTTTCAAATAGCTAGCAGTTCAATGTATTAAAATGTTATAACTTAAACAAGTAGCAACTAGCGGTCAACAGAAGCTATTTTACTATTATTTGTAGAAATAAAAAGCAAATGCTGTATAATTGTATAAAGGAATTTTTTTTAATAAATAAATTAAAAAAACTTATCACTATTCAATATTTATACACAATAAAAAATTATTTATTATTTTTAAATTTAAATCAGTGGATATCTACGGGTTTTAATATATTATGTATGCTATGCTTACACTATAGCTGATACCAGCAGGCTGGAGCGAACAATCTTATATAATGAAACGCGCTTTACACGGTTATCAAATAGGGATAAATTTTATGACAAAGCTGATAAATATATATTACCTACATGCATGCATATTTTATTAATTTTTAATATTAATCATATCGCCGCAAAGGAGCATTAATGGAGGGCCAATTATTGGTTTCGGGTCACTTCCCCGTCAGACATTCCCCGTAACCACTTCCCCGTAAGACATTTCCCCGTCCATATTATTTTATTTATATATAATGAATTTAAAAAAATACAAAAATTCCAATTTCGTACTATCTATACATCACGTATGGGTACATATCGAATATCGATATATCCCCGTCCATTAATCTAAATGAAATTGGATTCAAATTGTATAGATATTTTTCGTTATCGGTGCAAACCCTAATAATACTCCGATAAACTAATAGTCAACAAACACTAAACTAGACTGTCTGTAATATTATCTACGATTTATACGCGACGACGAATCTGATGACGGGCCAGCAGTTCAGTCGTCAGCCCGCTTTTGATGTTCAATTAATTTTGTTTTACGCCGGGCCGTCCGTGCTTGTCCGTTGTTTTGCTTATTGTTATAGTGCGTTATTTTAATTTAATTCATTAACAATTTTTACAATGTCTTTAAATTACGTAAAAAGTCGAAAAGGAAATTACTTACTAGTGTACTTAGGATATATTTTTGAAAAAGATTATATGAAAAAAACAAAAAACTTATTGGAAATGTGTAAGATACAATACTGATAAATGCCGTGGAAGAGCACATACTAAAAATAATGAGGTTTCTTTTCATAAAGACGATCTGCATAATCATACGTCAAATAATGAAGAAATTGGTGTTAAAAAATGTATTTCACAAATAAAAGAAATGTCAAATCAAATTGAGTCAACTCCACAACAAATTGTTGCTAAAATGTTGTGTTCTTCTCAAGCAGTATCTGCCGCCTTACCAACAGTTAATGCAATGAAAAAAACCATTCAACGAATAAGGCATCGAAAAAATGTTCTTCCAGAAAACCCGAATATGTTATCAGAGTTAATTATTTTTGAACCATATAACCTAACCTTAGACAACGAGAAATTTCTTCTATACGATAGTGGCGTGGGTGACAATAATATATTAATATTATTTTCGACAAAAAATAATTTAAAGATTTTAGCGTCTCAGCAAAGTCATTGGTTTATAGATGGCACGTTTAAATCAGCACCGCATTTGTTTACTCAAATTCTATCCATACATGCGATAAAATTTAATGTGGTATTGCCATTAGTTTTTGTACTTTTACCTAGGTAACAAATCAAAAGAGAGTTATACTCGAGTTGCCCGGGAACTTTTGATTTTGGAAAAAAATTTAAGTCTGATTAGTATAATGACTGATTTTGAACATGGTCTAATTGAAGCATTTACTTTATTTTATGTTATATTTACGTGATCAATAAATTATGAATTACATTTTTTTAAATTCATTATATATAAATAATATAATATGGACGGGGAAATGTCGTACGGGGAAACGTTTTGGACGGGGAAATGGCAGACGGAGAAGTGTCCATGAATCCAATTATTTACTCTATTATGTTAGTGGTGCCGTCGCACACCCTGCTCCCCCTCCCCAAATAACGCCTCTGTAGAGAACTAGAGAAGACCTTTTTTAACAATCGTGAGAATCCCGATTTTGATATTTTTATTAATTAATTAAATAATTTTATTAATCGATAAAAAGTAAAAAAAAATTGTTAATTTACCATGCGATATTGGACAATTAGAATACGAAATCAAAAATAAGATTCATTACGATTGTTAAAAAAGTACTCCCCTACAATTTTCATAATAGGTACTTTTGTTGTAAACCGCTTCAATAAGCTGTATTACTTGAACAAAATTATAGTTTTTATTTGTATAAAATTCGGACACAAAGAAGATGTATTTCAGATAAATTAGCTTCATTTAGTAAAGCCTTTTTTGTCAAGCTTAAGAAAGAAAATAAGTTTTCAATATTTAAGCCTAGAAAGGAAAAATGTGATATGTGTGCTTCATATGAAGTTGGTCAAGATTCAGAAAATAAAATTGCTGTACAAATAGCTCATAAAGATCGTGCTAGGGTTGAGAAAGAATTGGATAAACAACTTGCCAAAGAAAATAGGGTTCATGTATGTAAATGGACATGCAAGCTGTGAAATTATGCCCATATCTTCAAGCTAGTGCTTTATATTATAGCATGAAGTTAAAAGTACATAATCTAACTATAAACAATATTGGGAATGCTGAATGTCACAACTATTGGTGGTATGAGACGGAAGGGAACTTAGAAGCATCTGTCTTCACTATAATACTCAAAAAGCATTTTGAGAAGGTTTGTCTTGACAAAAAACCAATAGTTATCTACACCGATGGGTGTGGGTACCAAAATAGAAACGTACTTTCTAATGGCTTCCTAAAATACTCAATGAAATATCAAGTAAATGTACAACAGAAATATTTAATAAAAGTGCATACACAAATGGAATTTGATAGCACACATAGTTTAATCGGAAGAAATATAAAAGAAAAGGACATATATTTACCCACAGATTATGTGAGATGTACTCTCAATGCAAGGAAACATCCTACTCCACTTAATGCTCAATTACTTACACATAATTACTTCAATTATTATAAACAAAACCTTATTTACAGTTCTATTAGGCCTGGGAAGACTGTAAAAGATCCTGAGTATAAGGATTTAAGAGGACTTATGTATGATCCCACTGGAACCATGTATTACAAATTAACATTTGATGACCTTTGGGCTTAGGTGCCCCAACGAGCAACTAGAAACAAGACTGTCTTTACCAAAGAAGTACTACAGCCATTGTACACAAGACCACTAAAACTGACTAGAAGTAAATGGGACGATTTACAAAAGTTAAAAAAAGTTTTGCCAGTGGATGTTCCCCCTTTTTATGATCAACTGCCTTATGAATCAGTTTTCAAAGAAAGAAAACAGAAAATGTGAATTTTAATGTATGATATTTTGTATAATATTTTAATAACAAAAGAAAAAAACAAAGACTGTATGTTGTTAAAATGAAATACTTAAATACTATATGTTCACTGTTTTATTATTTAGTTACTAAGTTTTTAAAAAAGAACAAAACTACAATTTTATTTTAATAATTTTACCAAATCTAATATTGTGATAAATTAGTCATTATAATAAGTTTAGTTTACCATATGTTTATTTGGAAACAGCATTATAAGTCAAGACTGTCTAATGTTAAAATACTTCAGATAATTAAAAATGTTTAATTATACAAAAACCAAAGGTTTAAGTTTAAGATACCAAGTTAAGTTTACCAGTGTGCAATAAAAATAATTCTATTTTAAATAAAAGTAAGCAAGAAGTTACACAATTTGTTGATTTGTATTTGTTTTTTATGTATCCATATTGTTAACATGTGCATAAACATTAATAAATAATATAATATTATTTATTTAACATAATATAACTATAAGTCTTTATTAAATTTCAACCATGTTAAAACACTGCTCAATACCATGTATATAACAAAAACTTTGGTAAACACCACGTAACAACACTAAATTTTCAGTAGTAACCAAATTTAAAGAATTGTATTAAAATTAATTTTAATAACCATAACTTAAATTAATATTTGAAAAAAAAGTGAGGTGTTTGTTAATATATATTCAGTTTTTCCACTCTCTTGAAAAATTGGTAATATGTAGATGCGTGGTATTGTCATTAGTGTGGCGAAATATAATAATCATTTTCTCATCTGGTTATTTATAAACTATGTACGGACGCTCGGCTGCGTTAGAAAACCTGTTTTGACTTTGGTGCGGTACTGCCGTTATCGCGCGCGGGGTGGTGGTATGAACACGGAACACCTAGTATCGAACGCTGCCACTGCTTACGGGCGCACCACTTGACGAGCGTAATTTTCTGCAGTTTTCTTATAAAACATACTTTGTTCCAATAATATGGGTTACTGAGTGGTTTAATTGTAAAAACACCTATGAACAAAATTGTAAAGGAGTATTTTATCTGGTTCCGTTAGAAGCTCGATTTTTTATATCTTTAAAACATCATGAAATATATCATGATTAATAATACGCTTTTTTTAAATTTTTTAAAAGTTAAATTTAGGACTTAGAAATAAAAATTTCGAAAATCGGGCTTCTTACGGAACCAGATAAAAATCTCCACTTCAATTTTGTAACGCGCAAACAACAGGTTTTTAAAGGAATTTTTCCAGTGATTTTTTTCCGTGACACGTACTCTTAACCTGAACTGAGTATAATATACTATGACGCTCATTGTGTTTTAGACAAAATCAGAAAATCAGGGTATCGAATCCCCTTAAAGAAATGACGTTATTTGTTAATTTTATCCACGTTATTATTTTATTACTGTGTTAATTCACAAAATATTATTATGATATATACTCCTTTATAAATTAAGTGTCGTATGGAACACCAATAAAAAGTTTAGTAAAAATCGTAAAATATGTGAGTGTAAAGAAATTATAATCGTAACAAACGTTATAATACGTATCCAGTAAACATTTAATAAAAAAATAAACTGAAATAATGCTATGCTATTGTTATTTTAGATTGTGTGAAACACAATTCTTTTTTCTTATTTTAACATTATCATAATTTATTGACTTTACGGGACATAATATTAGCAGTTGTATACCTATTATGTTGGAAGTGTTTCTAAATCTTAGATATAGACTTGATTAATAACTTTTTTGGACTTTTGAAATTGCGTCGTTTCCCCCTCAAAGGAAAATCTATAAACAAACTATACAGATATTAAGCACGTAATTCGCACGAATTCGCACGGCTGGTTTGAAAATTCGCACGACCTTCCTTCCCCCAGAAAAACAAAAAAATCATGGATACATACATTTATATAATTATTCAGTCTTGTAAAGTATTAGAATACTTTTTAAAAGTATTTTTAACAAAATTTAAATACCATAAGTCCGTTGTAATTTGACATCAATAAAAATAATATTGTTTTTGTTGAAATAATAATATTATAATCATAATAATTGTCTGTCCTCATATTTGATATTTATATGAATAATTTATTGTAGGTATTATTGTTATTTAAAAAAAGCAAAAATACTTCATAATATAGTATATTTGTATATATTATGTATAAGTTTCATAGAATATAATTTATATAATTAAACCAAATAAGTTATAAGTAAAGACCGGATTCCCGTGCAATTGCATCTTTTTATGGCGTGTTCTAAATTCAATAGAAACAAGCTACAAATCCAAATCAAGAGATGTTGATTAATTTAAAGAAAGTTTTATGTTGCACAAAATTGCACGTTTCGGGTTTTTTTTCATAAAAGTGTACTTTTGTTTTGTTTATATCGGTGCTATATTATGTTATGATACAAAGTATTGGACTTTTATATCTAACAATATAATTATATATATATATATATATAACGATATAATACGACGTAATTAAGATAATGACTAAGGTACTACGATAGTCGATAGATTATCGATTACATATACAGTATACACATACTACTAGCTACAGTCTATCCGCAGCCGTTGTAATCAACTCATGTTTTATACAACAATTTTATAGTTGATACTTATTACTTGATATTATTTAATTTAAAATTCCGAAAATT
>WHPZ01578790.1:0-11193 GCA_016617965.1 Macrosiphum rosae
ACAAATGTTGTACTATTCGTTCATTACTTACGAATTATTGATTTTAAAATGAAAATACTATTCCACGAAGTTAAATAATATACATCATACTAATCATATCTTGATAATTCAATTACGCCTACACGGCGTTCTGTATAGGCATTTTAGGTACACTAATGTCATTTGATCGATTTTCGGTATTTTATAATAATATTGTGATTATTGTGGACATTTCATGTATTTATAATAAAAATATAGCAGAATAAGTAGTTAAATTAATTTATAAGTTAATAAGTTTTTTTTATATTTTAGAGCTATTTTGTTTCAGATATCGAATCCATAAAGTTTGTGAACTTTTAAATACATTTTCATTTTTTACTGTTAATTTGTTGATTGTTAGTATCAAAATTAATTTTATTAAATTAAAACGAATATTTTATTAACAATTTGTTCACTTTTATTTATGTCACATAATATTATAATTTTATATGGCTTATGCCTATATTTATTATAATAATATATGAATATAATACATGTATTTTATGAGAATGGCACTTAGTGTATAAGACATAAGTAGCTAAGTTTACGAAATATCAGAGTGTCAGTTTCATAAGATTTATCTCATATTATTAAAAGAGAACAATGTTTCGATATACATTATAATACTTATATAATATAGAAAATACCACCTAAAACAGTTTATACTATTTCAAAAATCTTTTAGTTAGGTTTGACGAGTGGATAAAATCAATGATCTGGAAAAACAATACAAATAATTTTGGATTTTGAGTCAAAAAATAGTAAAAAGTACAAACATTATTTTAATATACATTGTGATTTACCAAGCATGATCACCCTAATTTATTAAAATTATGATTTTTGGAATTTTAAAGTATACTCAAAGACCATATTTTAAGTTAAATTAATTTTTTTTACTACTTGAGGAGGGTTTTGTAGCGATAAAAACTTCTATTTTTCAAATTAGAATCCCCTTTTTTTACTGTAAATTATTTAGTAGATATTTTTTTTTAAATGTTGATATACCTTATTCAAAATTTGAATTAGTTTTCTTAGTTATTAAAATGTTCGTATTGAGGATAATATTCTTCAAAAATGGTTTTATATAAATATGAAATAGATACGAAATTGGATCTAGTATTTATTATAATATTGTTCTATTTTTAAAAATTATTAATATGAACAGATTAATATTAAATACTACAATTTTCAGATCACTGTAGCCTACATATCTCATTATGGAATCATTATCATGGACCTTTTATCTTTAGAACACAAAGTGAATGACTTATAAACTACTGATACGAATTTTGATTTTGATACGTCAAACATTTTTGAAAAATATGTTGAATATCGATGTTCTAATTTAAAAAACAGAAGTTTATGCCTCTTCATAGGGCATTCAAATATCTTCATTCTCCTTAAATAATACAAGAAATATCAAGAATTTTAAAATATGGTCTAAAATACATTTAAAAAATTCAAAACAATCAGATTTTGAATAAATGTATTATTGAAGAAAAACATGGTAAGAATGCTTGGTGAATCAAAATAATAGTTTTACCATTTTTAAAGCGTTATTTCCATAGTTCATATCTTCTGTTTTTTTCATGACGTATTGGTACGCAATCGAATATTAATTATGGTTTTAAATATATAATTATTATAATGTATACATATCCACAATAAGCGTACAATATAATAATTTATAAAGTCGTTTAAATGCTGTATACCTTTATTGTTTTTAAAATCTCGTATTCCTATCTCCACTTGACATAGATGGAATATAATCGGGTACTCGATGTGCTGTGGTCAGCGTCCCCTGTGATTTCGACACACACTTGATCGAACGCACCCAACATACCTGTGGCACCCACCTAGTTAATCCTACATTCAGATGTCAATACGCACAATATTATATAGGATTATGTGGCTATATTTTTTTGGCTAATTTTAACGAATACAAAGTTTGGAAACTGTGTTCACGACTGGGTGCAAATAGTTTGCTCGTGCTTGTTTTAAAAAACTATTAAATATAATATGATCCTGAAAATTCAAAAATTCTGTAAATTCCCAAAACGTTTGATTTTTCGACGGAAGGCTGGTACTGTCTAAAGCCAACAACACCCGTTGCCTGAAACACCAGCCGAACAAGCACCTGCTGTAACACTTGTATTCTTCCCGTACACAACTGCAGCGAGGAAGCGACCGTGTGACGGTGGTGATTGAGCGTGGTGCACGGCCGTAACGCGTGGCGCCCTCGTCGCCCTCGCAATCCTCGCACGCCAACGTTGAGGCGATCCGTTAGTCGCTCGACGGCGCCAACCGGGTTCGCACGTCGCCAACGCCACCCTGGGTTAGGTACACGAACGCAAAGCAATCGGCGGACACCGACGAGTTCTCACACGCGTGCAACACGATCGCCTTCGTTCGTTTCGTGTCCCGGGCGCCCCGGCGGCGTTCCGGCGTGGTCACCGGTATTTACCGACCGCGGTCGTGTTCGAGACAAGACTAAAAAAAACACATCCCGTCGTCGTATCGTTTCTCGAATTCGCCGCCAGATCGGACTCGTCCGTCCGTCCGTCGTCCGACGATGGCCTGCTGCGGCCGGCGGGCCCACCGATGGAACACGCCGGCGAACACCGTGACCGCTTCTGTGTGGCTTCCGCCACTATTGCCGTCGCCGCAACAGCCGCAGTCATGTTAGTGGCCACTGTGGTGTCCATGTGGGTGTTGAGCGCCATGGCCGTCACCGTCCGGCACGGCAGGTCCAGGATGGCCAGGTGGGCGCAACAACAGCACTACGACCTGCAGCAACTGTCGGTGGCCAACAGCACATCGGCGGCGGTCACGGTGGCCGCCACGGCGACAGTGACCACGGCTGCCGTCAACGGACGCTTGCACGACCCGGGTGGCGGCGCGGCCCGGCCACTGCCCCCGTCGCTGGCCACGGACGACGTCGGACAGCAGCAGCAACACTACCGACACAAGGCCAACTCACTGCTTCGCATTGTCGAGTCGCAACAGCAATTGGGCGGCAACTGCACCGCTGGGACGGACCTGAACATGGGCGATGGAGTCGTGGACAGATACGCTCAGGTACCTAAGATAGCAAACTCCGAGTCCGTACGTCGCCCGTCGACGATTTATCTGATGACCAATAATAATAATATTAGGTTACAGCTGTCACGACTATTTTCCGATATACGGTCGACACGTCTTCTAGCTTTCAGGTGACTCTAGTACACTGTAGATCAGCCCAAATCACGTGAGGCCGCACTGAGTACCGCTACTATGGGTGGTTTACTTAATGTATTTAATAACTTGACATAACTAATTTTCCGCACAAACATATGTAAATCTTACGAATTTAAGTAAAGACCATTTGAATAATATCTAGTTACCTATATAGCAATCAAATTGTTTTTATTATTATTATTATTTATTTAAATTCAATAAAATGACATAAAACTTTTTTAAAAAGCATATATTTACCAAAACGTTAATAATTTATTATAAGAACAATTTAATTTGAAAGGGCTATTCTAATAAAAATTATTTTATTGAAATTATAGGTATATGCAAATATTAAGCTCCACAATATATTATTATTAACATATCCATACAATGTACATCATAATAAACACACTTGGTATAGCTCGTTGGATGAGTATAATATTATACGTATAAAGTGTGTCAATATAGTTATTTTACCAAATACCCCAATGACACTACCTAAGTATATAAAAACAACTTTTTTTACTGTCAGCTACTGAAAAGAAATAGTATACCTACCTATGTTGAAATACACTACCAAACATAATATTATTGCTGTATATGAAAGTTGTTTTTAATATTTATAGCCATATTTCAAAAGAGAATAGATATACTATTTTATAAAAAATTTAGAGAGGCCTGTGAAATGATTATTATTGGACATATTTTTCAAATAAAAACAGTCTATATAGATATGTTAGAAACATAAAATATTGAGAAAAAATAACGATGGGTCAACTGACCTATCCCCTTTATAGACCACCCTTACAAGGTCCGATAAACGCGCAATACTATCGAATAGGCTAGAAATAATGTGTATTTATATTTTTGTTCAAAAAATCTGTTGGCTCATTTGAAGCACACTCGAAAAAAAAAAATGAGTGATATATAACACCTCCCAGTATTAGTACTTGGTATTTTAATAAATATGAATAAAAATTATTTTTAGTAAATTAGTATTATATTATACCTATGATGTGTGATCCGTTCAAAAACATTTGTTCTATCGTGTACACGTTACTGGAAAATCGAATAATAACATGTTACTGGCAATTTGTCACGCTTGTAAAAATATTTACCGTGTACACATTACCATACATTTACATGATAATTTTTCCTTCAAACAAAAAATATCTACTATGTTTAAACATTTAATTTTTTTATACCTTTTTGTATGGACTGATAGGTACCTATAATTTTTTTTTGAGTTATTATATTTTTACATTCATCGCATAATATGAGACTTTTTGAATTACACATTATCAATTAGTTCTAAAATAGTTCTAATAATATACTAATTGATACAAGTTTTCTTATAACGGTAAATATTTTAAAGAGATTGAAAAATTACCTATCAAAAACAATGGGATTCCCATGAAATGTGGAGTAGGTATCAACACGGTAACATAAATACCTATATAATTTAATGGATCACTGCTAGTTAATTAACGTTATGAGAATACCAAGGGGAAAAATGAAAATATGCAACGGAGAAACAATATACTACATATTATTATTATTATTATTATTACAACCGATTTGGACGTATCAAACTTGAGAATGAGCTGAAGCATAATATTTTAATGAAGTATTAAAAGAACACAAAATAACATAATATGCGTATTACGTTTAGTTAGAAATACCCCTTTTTACGTTTAAAATATAAAGTTTGTTACCATCAATATTTTTCTGATCGACTAATAATATTCTTCACTTCGGAGTAAAAATTATCCAAACTTTTCTTCTCAAAACACTTAAAATTAAGTGTTACTAATATTACCATCCACATATTATTACCGTTTAAATTAATATCTAATATCCACCGATGGTGGTTACAGCCTTACTCGCATATTATGTATTTAACTATTATTTTATTACATTTGTATTCATTGTTCAACTATCTATCTGGTACCTACCTACAAGTAAAATAAAAAATATTTCTACCAGTGCTCGTTATATTATAATTCTAGTTTTTCGTTTAAACTAAGAATCCGAAGGTAAATATCTCTGCAGAGTTATACACATCCTATCAAAGTGAGGTATGAATTACTATTCAAGCCATCTGCGCTTGATATTAACGTTTAGCCCTGTCGTTTCTTACATATTAAGCGATGTCCATAGCTTAATCAATGACAAGAAATTGCAAATAAAAGCACTATCTTCCGCGATTTGTATTGCAGTATAGCCTAATCCGTGTGCCACAATTTACTTATTTAAACAATAACCTAAATATTATATTTACTCTCATTTCGTTTCGTTATCTGATGTGCGCATTATGTTCGTGATTATATAATATGTGCAGGCCACCGTCGCCCCACTATCTACTACCTGCACGGTTTTACGTTTTAACCACGAATAACATATTATGGACCATAGTCACGGTCGTCAGTGGTGTTTGTTTTATTATAGGTATACGACGAAAAACCTTTACATCATCCGGTTAAAATGTTTGCGCAGACAGATGAACATTTCGTGTATTTGCTTGCAACTATTATTTTATGTTACTGAGGACATTTGCGAGTTTGTAACTATCTGTTTAATAAAATGCATGACTTTTAAGAGGGTGCAATAAAATTATAAGACACATTAAAAACTTTTAAGCTAAAAATCGCTATTACCGATCGAGTCGTCTAACCAAACATTAAAAATTAGGGGAGGAAAAAATTAAGAACTAAGTGAATCTTAGAAAGCACGTATCACGATGCGATAAAATAACTGCACTTGGTATTATTAGAGAAATTAGCTTATATGAGTTTAAATGATTCATAATAATCTTTGAAAACATGGACTAGTGAAGTAGAAATTTGTTCCATAATACAAAGACTCTACTTAAAGTAATTCATTTTTTTAAAGTTTTTTTTTTTTTTGCTTAATATTAACAATATTAATTATTTATAATTCAAACATTAGTGCATATTTCTTTATATTGTATTTAAATACATATCTTACATAATATTTTAATAACAATATAATAATTATGTTTTTTTTAAATTGGTAAGAAAAATCGATAAATATACGTCTTATCTGAATGAATTGTCGATGAAAACATTATGGGCCGTTTGTTTACCTCCTGCCTGACTAATTTGACAATTAATTCTAGTTAAAATTATTAATCAGAGATATTATTTTATCTACACACAGACTATAAATAATATTGTTATACCTAGTCTTAAACAGTTAGTTATCTTATACGGTCATTTGGCCATGTGGGCATGTGGGTTATAGGATATTTTACTCAATCTCTGTTAGTTCTTCAATGTTTTATGTTTTACTGTCTTTCCTCGTTCGAGCAATAATTTATATTTTAGATTATTAATCATCGATATTATTTTATCTGCTCACGGTCTACATGTATGTGGGAAACATTAATCAGTCGATATAGATTTTATTGTAATACTATAAATATGTTTCATATATATTTTGTTATTTATTTATTAACAAATAGATAACTAAATCTGTATGTGCAATGTCCATTTACATAATATAAAACAGTATTTTTTTTTACTATAAGCTTTTTTTACAAACTATTTACGATTTGTACCTATAATGAAATGTATTTGTAATAAGAAATAACAAAACGTGTGGTTACGTGATATTTAGGAGAAAAACTTATTTTTAGTATTTGGTAATTAAATGAATTCTATTTCGCTATTCAAAATACAATTAATTATATATTTTTAAAATATTTATCAAATCATGATTATAAGTTAGTAAAAAATAAACTGTAATAAAGTAAACCAATAAAAGTTCTGTTATTTCTTTGGTAGAAGAAAAGCTTGAACGTGAGCTATCAAAGTACCGTAGTCAGCCCGCCCACCCTCATCTAAAAAGTCCCAAAATGTTAATCTTAATTTTAGTCGTCAAAAACTTGGATATGAGCTTTCAAAGTTGTAAAGTTGATCATTTTTGTTTTATTTGGTATAGCGTCTGGAAGGTTTAATAAAAATTGGAATGCGTTTGCGATATCAAAAGATTTGAGTAAGGTGGATGAGCTAACTGGAATTGGCCCACCCTTAAATAGAGTGGGAAGTAACGACTAGAAATTCTGGGAACGTACTCGCAAATTCCTCGCAAAATGTTGGTATATTATATTTTGAACGAATCTTGTGATGCCGGTGAGCCAACATCATGTCCCTTAAAAATCTTAATTTTTATTTTTAAACAAAAAAAATTACCAAATGGTCAGAAATTTATACATTAGGGTTGATAGTTTTTATATCGGTATACCGGTTATTTGCTCAAATACCACGTAAATGGTATACTTTGAAACTGAAGCACCGACGTACCATTCAATACCGAAGTAATAACGTATATAACTTATATATGTATATATATATATGGGTTTACGTGATTAAGATTTTTTCGGTATACTGGTTCTAATACCGCATTACTATTATCTGACTTGAAATTTATCATCAAGGAGTCAACCCCATCAACGTTTTTTGGTATTCCAGTACATATTATGGTTTTCCAGCAAATTCCGGTATTACAGTTTTTTTTCGGTTTACCAGTATTACACGGTATTCCGTTTCCGATTCCGATACCACAATACCGATATCTGACTTTAACCATTCAACATACACAACTCAATAGATATTATAATTTTAAGAAAAAGTTCATTGTTTAATTCGAGTTAAAAACAAAATGTTGAAATGATTTTTTGTATTAATGTTTACTTGATTATATTTTTGATACAATAGATTATATTTTTTTAAATATCTAACCTTACTACTGAACTAAAAGTACGATTTTAGAAAAAGTTTTAGATTTGAAAAATTTCTAAAAAACATTCACAACTAGATTATACCATTATACTATTGTAGTGATTACGATACTACGAATAATAAAAATAATAATATTTGGTACACGTACAATATTTAAAATTTTTGTAGGATTGGTTGCATTTTTTTTAATAAATAGAAATTCGCTGTTATAAAAAAAAATCAAGATTGAGTCATTATATATATATGGATACCTTGGTGCGATTTAATTTACAATGTTGTGATATATATATTTTAAACTGTTAGTGCTTGTATTTTTGATTTTATGCATCCTTAAATAGCATTTTTTTAAATTAGGTCAGCTTCTATTATTTTTCAATAGATAATCAAAATCGTTGTATGCATATAATATTGTGATTAGGAAATTGATATTAACTATATTTATTGGCAATCCATTGTAGATAATTTATAACTATGATTATTGATTACAAATATAGCTATTACCATTAACGATAATAACTTGGGGTTTCATATATTTTTTTTTTGTAATACCTACTAGCTAACCCAAACTTTCCTTTAGTATCCATACTCCACCACATTTGGGGTCGCATATATTTTGATTAACGTGTTGTACCTACACTATTACTGAGAAATACTATTTTGTCGTATTATGATAAAGTTTGTGCAATATCCATAAATATATAATATTTAATGATGAGTTAAAAATCCTTTCTTATTAATTTCACTATGTTGTATATATACAGTGTCCGAGGTTGTGTTTTGTAGTATTTCGGGTAAACTTTGAGTTTAATTATGGTGATTTATTGTACTAATACTACTTTATTTATATTTTTTTTTAATTCAAACTTTTTGTTATAATATTAGCATCAATAATTAATTAAATAAATTTATATCCACACAGTTATAACATTGATTTGGAAAATATAAATACACAATATTGGAAGTATAATGTTTTTTTTTTTTTGGGGGGGGGGAAATATTTTGAATATTGATGGATATTATGATTATAGATTTAAAAAGTGACATTAAGTAGGTACATTGTACCATTGTGGTAACATTTGGGGAAGTTTAAAACGAGGTTGAGAATATAAAGGATCACATAGTTGTTGTAGAATGTAAAGTATGCAGATTAGGCGATAATTCAAGAAAAATAATGATACTCTATTAAGATGTGACCACGATTATACATTATTTACGGACATTAAGGTTATTAAATCAGGGGTAGATTGAATTAGTTGTAAATATTATTAGGTTATTTTATCTAAATTATACTTTTTTTTCAAAATGAGAATTTCCTAGTATTTAAGTACCTACTAACATAATTATCGGGAAAACAATGATTTTTGCTGTACCTTATTCAACAATCCGTAGAGTATTATTATTAAGTTATTATTAAGTAATATTTATAATATGAACATTTTCTAGAGACGATACAATTAAAAAAATATTTTTGCTCTTTGTAAGCTGTTTATAGATATTTCATAATGTTAGGTTCGACTTTATTTAGAGTTTATTTGACTCATGTGTGATAACATTTTTGTTTGCGAGTAACACATTTGACAATTTAATGAAATTCGCCATTTTAATTGTTTTATTAATTTCATTTCTTATGTCTCGGAACTAAACGAGGTCATTATTTAATAATAATTTAAGTGCATTTTAAACCTCTATGCATTTGAAAAACACACATATCATAGGAATATCATATTATATACCATACGTGGATCAGTATGTTAAAATATTAGTAAAATAATAGCAAAATGTATACATTTTATCGTGATTATAAATCAATAATCATGGTACGCGATATAGTTTTAAAATAAAAAAAAATATTTAAATACCATGTGGTGGATACATAATAATATTTGATCAAAATGTTATACGAATTTCAGGAAAACCTAACAGAATTCAAATTTATCAAGAATCAATAATCGTTGTAACGTATTGATGCTCTACACATTTCTCAACCCCCGAGTTGGGACCCAATTGTTCTGGACCGGGAATAATATTGTATGGGTCACTAAACTTTTAGTATAATATCCTAAAATTATTTAACCTTTTATTAAGAAAAATCATATTAATTAATTTATATTTCATAATATTATTATACAATACAGAACTTTATAAATACTGCATAGCCAATCTAATCAATTTCATATGGTTTTGCATACATGTAAACGTATACTAATATATATTTTATTACTACTAAAGTAAGTGAATAATACAAAAATCCATGAACAACATTACAACACATTGGACACTACTTTTTTTTTTTTTTATAAGTAAACAGAATTTATAGTACTTACCTAATTGTATATGTATATGTATAATATAATACATTGTTTATGTGTAGTGAGGAAAAACGAAATATTATAATTCACAAATTTAAAATCAAGAATATCGTAATGTGTTTTTTTTAAAGGGGTCCTGAAATATTTAAATGAAAATGTGGTGGAGGGTCCATAATTAATCTTCATGAGTGTTACGACTAACAACTGCTTGTTGCCATTAAAACTAGTTACATTAGTCAATGACACATAAAATCACACACAAGTACGTTTTATACTTACACCCACTTATATTAATATGGAAAACATAATATAATACTATAATAATATTATATTATCAGGTTTAAGTATGATGGAGGGGGGGGGGGTTAACAATAAAACGTAGTTAATATAAATTATAATTTTTAACCTTATAATATTACAAATTATTTTAATACATAATTTATTCAAGTTACTTAAATGTAAATAATTTGCTAATTTTTGTGATTTTTCCATATTTTGTCAACTTTTGAACTTCAAATGCTAATAAAAAATAACTGTGACTAAGGATTTTTAATATTTTTAATCCACCTTTGAAACAATATACTAGAAAACCTCTATTCAATTGTCAAGCTTTTTTAACCAACAAATAAGACTTTATTGATATTTATAGAATAAAAAATAAAAAAACTTGGAAACTGAAAATGTTCCTAAACATCTCAAAATAAGTCAAAATATTTAAAAAAAAAAAAAAAGGCATGGTGTATAGAAAATGCTAATATAAACAGTCAGTAAAAATTGCATGTATCTACGGTCATTTGTTTTAGAGTTACACTAAAAACCAAAATCGATTTTCTCGAAAACAGATTTTGCGTAAAAATTCCCGTTTTTCCTTAATTTTTCTTTTGTTT
>WHPZ01578795.1:0-10872 GCA_016617965.1 Macrosiphum rosae
TCTACAACCTAAAAGATAATATAATATAATCTTATTATATTTGCATACAATTATTGCAAGATTCATTACCCAGATCTATTATATTGTCGTGTTATGGCCAAATTTAAGTGATCAGGCAAATACGTAGGTACTTGTAAAAAAAGTATCTAATAATATTTATAATATTAATAAATATCATTGTTAGTTTTATTATTGTAAAACTAATTTAAAAAACCATCGTAAAGACAGAAATCGTATGGAAAACTCCGATATAAATCGATAATATATTTGTATATAACTATCAGGGGGATGAATCGTTTTCGACAAAATAAGTGGTGGGGTTGGAAAATTTAAATTATGAAAAGTAGAGGCGCCACAACCGCCCCCCCCCACCCTAGCACTTCGACCACTGTTTACCCATACGACGTTTATGGTGGTGTTTTGGCGCAGGTCTAGATACTTCCGGGGCAAACGGTTCTTTGGCGACTTCGAGATACACGTCGAACAGGCGGACATCAAAGACCTGACGGTGACCGCGAGCGCGGAAAGAGGATGCACTGTCAGCATGGCCGTGCTCTCGCCTTCCGGTTCCCGGGTGGTCCGTTCGTTCAGACCGGATTTCTTCCTGTGCCGACAGAGCGTCAGAGACGCCAGTAAGGATTACCGTAACGTCTTGTTGGGACTGAACATCGGTGGCGTGCCCAGCATCAATTCGCTACATTCGCTGTACAACTTTCAGGTGCTAAAACCCTTGCCGACTTGTGACATAAGACCTACCTATATAGCGTTAACACTCATCACGTCATTTTTTTTTTTTTTTTCTAAAAAGTTTTCCCGACGAAATCATATCTGACTTAATGTTGTGACAGTATTTTGTTTTTTTTTTTTTTATACAAAAATATTATAAAATAACATTGCTTACTTATAATTTTAATTTTTTTTAAATTATTCATAACGCGTGAGAAGTTCTCACTGAGAACGTCATGGGGACGTCCTCGCTTGAGTCGACGGAGAGTGAGCTTGTCACTTGGTTTGAAATATCACGAGCTTTTTCACGATTAAGTTGGTCAAAACAGTTGATTGAGAGATTTTGTGTGTGATTTTAACTGTGAAAAGCTTGAAGTCTGTGTAAAGGGCTTCTCATGACGTCATAATTTACAGGCAGGACCTCGAAAGTGCCAAAATAATGAATTTGCATGGTTATTTAATAATTTGATAATTTTTTCCTAAAATCAGTAAAATTAGTTCGATGATCAAATAGTGCTAAATTAGCTATAGTGCGTTAATCACCATAGTATATTTAACTTATTCTTCATAGGTATTCTAACAGCTTAAGCTTCAAGCCATCCAGATTGAAAAATTGTTGGTTTGAATAAAAGTTGTAGCTTTTATTAATTATTTTGTATTTAAAATTTAAATACAGATTTATTTAATAATTATAATTCATCAAATATTATTATTGTTTTACAATAAGTGACGTGTTTTTGCTTAATTTCAAAGCACGACACGTGTTGTTTTTAGTGAACAAATTCATGTTATCATAGGTCGTTAAGATTTACAGCATTGATTATAAGTATCATTTAAGTTAGATTCTCGATATATCTAGAAAACTCGTAGAAAACAAAAACAATTTACTATTTCAGCTCTCGAGATTCAATAATTTAAAAGATGTCTAATCGTATATTATGTATTATTTATTCATGCACTGAAATGGGCATTTAGATGATTAAGGGGGTCTATTTTTATTTTTACTAAACCTAAGTAATTTTTACTATTGTTTTATCATTATAAATCATCGATTTATATTATTAACTATCACTTTTTATGTTTTTAAATTGTTTGGCTAGGTATATAAAATAAAAATGTATCATTCGATTGAGAAACATATGTAATATTTGGTAGCTAATTTCAATAATTTCTAAAAAGAGTAACATCAGAGTAAATACTAAATAGTAACATAATAGTACTATCTTAATATTTTAATATATTTTAAACTATTATATAATAATAATTATGAATTTCTTTTTCACATGTGCAAATCGTTAACGTTTTCAGGATAAACCATGGGTGTACGGGCAATTGGTGCAACTTCAAAAAAAGTTGGGCAAGGAAAACTTTCCGTTGATTGAACAGACTTTCTACCCGAGCTCCGGCGAAATGGTAAAACAAATTATATATTTTTGGTATAACGGCAATAATAAATAAACAATGGTTCATATTATTGCGTTTCAGTCGGTGGCCACTCAATTGCCAGTGGTCCTCAAAGTTGGGCACGCTCACGGAGGCGTGGGCAAAATCAAAGTCGAAAATAATTCCGACTTCCAGGACATGACATCAATTGTATCTGTTGCTTCAACGTACTGCACTACCGAACCATTTGTTGATAGCAAATACGATCTTCATCTAACTAAAATCGGACCTCATTACAGAGCGTTGATGTAAATATAAATGCGTTCTGTTCGTACAGCACCGATTCGCTCATTCGTTACGGAATTACTTTTCAGGCGTAAAAGCGTCTCAGGAAATTGGAAATCGTGTGTGGGTTCGGCGATGTTGGAAGAAACAGAAGTTCTAGAAAGATACAAATTTTGGCTGGACGCTGTGGCAGAACTTTTTGGTGGTCTGGATATTTTGTCATTGGAGGTAGTTGTTTCCAAAGACGGAATAGAGCAAATCATTGGCGTCAACGACTCTGCATTATCCTTGCTGGGAAATCAGCAAGAAGAAGACAGGAAACATATTTTCGATTTGATCATGGAACGATTAGAAGTATGTAAACTTATATTTTAGTTCAATAACAGTATAATAAATTCGTCTAGGAATATTAAATTTAAGACTTAATGAGGACACCACACCCACATAACGGAGTGTTGTCTCCGCATTAAAAATATACAACATAGAAAATTTGCATTCAGCAGAAGCAATTTGGGTTGCTAAGCACACTAATATAAGAGCGATCTGTTAGTTGTTGTTTAATATCAGAGTGAATTGACCCATTATCAAACTTAAAGGCAAGAATATTATCTATACCTAATATGCTTCTAATGATACTTTTATTTTTAAGGTGAGTTATAACTATGTATCTGAAATATTATAATTTTATATTGCTCATAGCACCCTTATAAAATATATGAGATCCTAGATAATATTCTTACCTTTAAATTTGATAGTAGGTCAATTCATTCTAATATCAAATATAACAACACTAAATAATTGGTTTTACCGAACGAAATAGTGCTGTTGTACGTTTGCTTGCAGGTGTTGTACCACCCGGTACCCGGTACCAAATATAATATTTACCATCATAAGTTTAAGAATGGCCACGTATTTTTTTTTTTTACATAACCATTATGTTAAATTGTTGTAATTTAAGTGAATTAATTAATTGAACGATAATATACTAACTATAACATATCAAATATGTATATATGAAAAATTATTTTACCGACCAATCTATCATCCAACTCAGAACTAACATGCTGATCGATTCCTCAGCGAATTTCTATTAGGTTTCGTTAAATTATGAACGCTTTTAATTAATAAAAAAATATTTATTGCACTAGACACAAGTATTGGCAAATATGGGTCTCCAAGCAGTTAGCCAACCACAAGAAGAAGAACCACCAGCCATTCCGGCTAGACGAGATTCTTTGGGTAAGACGAGCTGGCTAACGATGTTTGGCCAAAATACCTTTTAACAAATAGAGCTCGTAACATTAAAACAGCCTTTTATAAACTACTAAATATAGTATGATATAATAGATAGGTATACAATTTTAAATTCGTAGTTTCAGAGAGCAGCGTGACCAGCAGCCAACAATCCAGTCAACCGTTGAAAGCGAACCTAAGCCGTCAAGGGTCCATCGTTTCAGCTGCGGTTCCAGTTCCGGTACAGCAGCAAAACAAAGCGGGGCAGCTGGACGACACCGAAGACACGATGAAAAATCTGAGGAAAACGTTCGCTGGAATTTTCGGCGAAATGTAAACGCGGACTCGCCGAAACGACAAAACTGGAATACCGACGAAAAAAATATTGGAGAAGACATACTTTAACAAAAGACCATATTGTGTGTTTGCGCCACGTATTATTTATACCTTTTGACATTAACAAGCTAAACTGTTGATTTTAATGGAACGAAAAAAAAAAAAAACTAGAATAGTAAATTTAAACGGTTTGGACAAAAATCGTACGCACTCTATATAGATGTTTATTATACGAAAAAATGCGACGGGATCAACAATTTAGTCCACCGAATACATTATTATTTCAATATTATTCGAGTTACATAGACAAAACCTGTTAAGTTTTTATTGTTTAATTGTAACCACTTGGCTTATGCTAATATTATCTGTTTTAGAAAAAAAAAAAAAAATGTTTTCCCGCCTTTCTATAAATTTGATTGTTTTTGAATTACGTTATCATTAAACATAATAATAATATAACCTTATTAATACTTACTCTATACTATCTATTATGTACATATATTATTATATTATAATATATGCTATAAAGAAATTACATTTTAAAACGGTCATAATCATGGTTAAACTCAATATTGTGTGATCGATTAAAGCAATATAATTTAATACATTATATTAATATTAAACGTAATAGAATAGACATAATAATACATAACAATATTATCAAATTAATATAATCATACTATTATGCAACATTTCTCTTGGCTTTACGTATTATTATAATAATAGATTTTTAATTCTTTCCTATAATACTAAACATAGACAAAATAATAAGTAAAGGTTTACCACCCTTAGAACGTTTTTGAATTATTTTTATTAGCTAGTAAGTTTTAATTGACACCAAACGAACGAAACAACAATAAATTTAATTTTATAATCATAATAATATATTTTAATGATAGGCATTTTATACCAATAATTTTCCAACATTATACACGACGTGTGTATTATAATATTATACAAACACATTGATTTATGGAACAAATAAACCTAAGTAGACTAATTTTATTTTAAATAGTTATTTGATACAATATTTTATGATAATAATTACTTTAATGGTTAATTATTATTATTACTTTTTGTTAATTAATTAAATTCGATTTTTTACGAATCTTAATTATTTATTCTTTATAAAGTTATTGGAAAATTAAAGGAAAATATTATTGTAGTAAGTCCAAATTTGTTTTTTTAAACTGACGTCAACGACCTATGCGTACATTCATGTTTTATCCTGCATTTGTCCATATTAAATAGCATCATTGTAATGCAATCATTGCAATTCAAAATATACTTTGGAGGAATACACAGTGCTAATAAAATATTGTATGAATTCTAAACCAATATTTTGTAACATAAATATAATTATAATCCTGTAAAATTTTTGGAAAATAAACAATTTTTATTTCTTATTTAATTTTAATATTTTATAAAATTGTTCTGAATAAGAAAAACTATCAAGTAATGGTATTTACAGGTCTTAAAAATATAGAATTTTTTAATGTGTATTATATACATAATTAACTGATTATCATAATAGATTAATTACTATATTTAGGTAGCAAAAATGTGAGTTGTGTTTATCTGTGTGATGTCTATAAAAAATCTTTGTAGTCACCTAAGCAAAGAACGTTCTGTTTTGAACGTGTTCATTATTGTTCATAGACCAATATCATTAAAATATACATTATTCCTTTACACGCCTGAATTATTTTTAATTAAACATTTAGTTTTAAACTTGTTAAAAACTAAAAAAAATTTCAATCAAATTAAACAAACCATGCGGCGAATAAGCTATACTTGGAAAATTAATAAGAGTAGAAATTAATTGTTTTACACATTACCCCCAAAAGCTTGGGCCGAGTCATTCACACTCGAGTGATCAATGCAGTCATCTAAATCGAATATATTTTTCTATTTGTTATGAAATTTTCTATCAGAATATTGGTCTCGAAATGAATTTATTATACATTCGAATACTAGAAAAGATTTTTTTAGTATTTTTTTCGTTTTAAATACATAGTTATAGCGTATTACAGATATCTATAAATACGATATAAATGTCCGATGGCCGATATTATCATAAAATCGCTTGTAACACAAGACTAAATCTTCGATAACCGTATTAACGAAATTTATACCAACATCACACTAAAGAAATGAGATTTAAATTAACAAGAACATTATACATTATACCTATCTACTTATAGAGCTTGTAACAATTATGTATTTATACCTACTGTAAGATAATATGTTTTTTTGCTGTCATAATATGTTTCATAATATAAACATGTAGTAAACTATAATTTTACAGAATCAACTCTGCAATAACCCAGGCTTAAGTGAAATAATGAACTTAATGGTTAACAAATTTAAAAAAACTATTGAGTCCTGAACGATAATGACAATATTAAATATATATTAAGTTTTGTTTATCGTTGTTCATATACAATACATTTTTTTTCTATTAACACACAAATGTATGTCATATGTACCATCGTGTTGATATTATATAAATGTGTGTACAGCTTGTGTAAGAGTAGGGATAGGTATACGGTATACGTGTGTGGATGAACCATAGACATGATTTCAACGTAGATACCTAAATAATAATTGTTGGGTACCTACTTACAACGAACGATTTTGCTTAGGGCTATAATAAAATATGCTTACTTCAATAGATGTGTTGATTGAGTTTAAAAAAATAATTAAATAATAATTAAATGGTTTAAAACACAAACATCTATGTCGTATAATATAATTGCAGAAGATAATATATAACCAACTGGGCTACACGAGCCCAAAACGCTCAGAGCACCAAACAACCATATTATAAATCCGTAAGTCCATTTCGTCAGAAATCAATTATGTATAAATCTCTTGTAACTTATAAGACCTCCATTTTGTAGAGCTTGTGGAACACAAATAAGAGTCTACGCCAAATTAGGTATTACAGTTTTTAATCTCTTGGACTCGCATAATGTAAGCCTTTCTGTTATCTGTTACTCTCAGACGCATCTCTGTACCCTTCCAGTACAATAATGTAATACAATATAATATTAAAACTGTGCACTTGATTTTTTTTGTAAATTTTGGAATTTTTTTTAATGTATTCTGGGAAATAACAGACGCTTTCGTTAAAATTCAAATAAACTCCAACAAGCGATTACTCGTCTTAAACGTACTCCAGAGAAATATACAAATACATTTTTTATACTTAATTATATGAATAGCTTAACTAATATAATATTTCCATATCTGTTTGTTATATAACCTACCTATTTACACATTTGGCAATAAATTTATAACGAATTTAGTTTAAGTACAATAATTTATTATTATTCTTGCAGATACCATACAAAATATAAAGACGGTGATTGGATGTTTGTCAGTGATATACTATTGCTTTGAATTAGAAGTATAGCTGTACTTGGAAAATTATTTTGATCCAATTTTCGTGATAAAATGTCAAAAAATTAATATTTTGTTTACATTCTTAGTTATGAAACTATATAATCGGAAATGCACAGTTTGTGATTGACACTATAAAACAAAAAAACAATGATTTTGATACTGTCAAAATATTTAAGTACATTAATTAATGTTGAGTAGCCAAAAATACAATAGGAAGGTCTTCAAAAACAAATACTTGCGCAATAACTAATAGGCCGAAATTCCCTAGTATCTCACAATTATTAATTTTAAAATAAAATGCGTTACTCATTTTTATAATTGTGTTATAATAAGAAATAAAATATTAATTTTTCATACGACACACACACCGTCTTTGTCGTTGTAGTATTATTAAATGAATAATACGCTCTCCTCAAAATAAAATAAATCGTTAAAGACACATACATTTTGAAAATGTTTTACTTAGAAATTTTGAACCATTAAAATTTTACACTAGACGTTGAAAACGTATTTTCGCTTAAAACATTCCTATACGTAGTGTACCAACTCAGCTAGGTATAATATATTAAATGTTTGGTCTAATGTGACAGACGTGGAATTTTCAAAAGAATCCCAGAATATTTCCGTGTTACTAAAAAGAAAAAACACAAAAAATGTCAAGAACATTAATCTCTAGACTCGAGTAGTCTATAGTTTGTTTATAATATTTGAATTTCCAAAATGACTAACATCGGACGCTCACATTGAGTTTACTTTTAATGTAGAGATTCGCATCTACCATAATGATTGAATACCTCTGAACTAAAGAGAAGTGTCTATTTTATAATTCCTTATTATAACTGACATTTTAAAACAGTGCATCTTACACCCCAATTAACTCAAATACTAACCATCCATAAGAACTTTGGAAATATTCTAAATTCAAAACCTCGATTTCGTCGAATTGAGTAACGCCAAACATCTGAATTTACCAAAATTCAAATTAAATTTGGTTGATATAATATAATCTCAAGTTAGAATCGTAGTACCTATTATAGTTAACGAAGCATATATTTTTTTGTGTAAATTAATATCAAACATCTTATTAAAATATTTTAAATTTCCATTTATTTACCATTAACAGAGAATATTAATTTATGATAAAAATATATAGTTACCTAGTTATGCAAAATGGAATTATTAAAAATTATAAAAAGATTTAAACTACATAATTATTAATTAAATTAAATAAATAAGAAAAATAATCAATTGAATAAAAAAAAAAAATGAGCAGTTAATTTCTTTTATTGTCAGTCTGAAAATTAATCTTTCCAGAAAAAATATTATTGAATCGATAAAATATTAATTATCCAATGACCCGGTAATTATAATTTATTTCTCTTATTTATTTAATTTAATTTCTAATTATGTGTACCTTAGGTTAGGTTAGGTTAACTTAACTTGAGCTAAGTATCAAAAGAAAAGAGCGCCTTAAAATACACACTTACGCAAAACACTCACTTAACTGCTGGACCATAATATATTACAGCAACCAACACGATTTACGGTAAAAATTTCTTGAGAAAGCCTAACAAATTTGTAGTAAAATTATGAAGTTTGAAAATACAATAATCTAGTTGAACATTTTAAGTGGGAGTGCATGGTGTAGTTTTAAAATCATTTTGAACTATACCAACAAAGTTATAGCCAATTTAACTAGAAATTATTGTAGCGTATTTTCAACGATTTATTAGAAAATATTCCCCTCGGCCCTCATTACAATGCACTATCCGACATCTAGAGCAAACAATAAACAAAAAATAAAAAAAAACATCATTGTAAAACCAATATGTTCCCAAAATAATGGGTGGTTCCATTTTCCTCCAAAAACGGGACAACGTTTTCCTCCACTGTCCATTTTACACCACAAAAAAAAAAATGTTGTTTTCCATTATTTTCTACTAAAGTTATATCTATCTTCCCCGAATATTTTTGTTGTAATATCGCGTGTCGAGTGGGAATTCCAACAAAAGCACTCTGCCATACTCCTTGTAAAAAAAAAAAATACTAAGTATATAAAAAAACGACTCTAAATATCATTTTAAAGGTAGCCAAGTCTTTGAACAATAGATATCATTTATGTTAAAATAATCTGCTAAAAAATTGAACTTGGCTTGATTTTATCATCAATTTTTTAGCAGATTATTTTAACACAAATGATATCTATTGTTCAAAGACTTAGCTACCTTTAAAATGATATCACAACTTTTAGAGCCTCTTTTTATATACCAAGCGTTTTTTTTACACCGATTGTGGCGGAGTATTTTTGTTGGAATATTTATAACAGCGAATCAATATTTTGTATGTCATTTAATATTTTTATGATAGATATACGTATACCGTATATGAGTGTTTACCGTACCTTCTATACTAATTAGGTATATTATGTTCCTATTAATCATGATTAATACTACAATTAAAGCACTTAACTTAGCCTTAGCTAAGCTTTCTTTCTACTACAACTGACGAAAGTGATGAACAAAATCTTTTTCGATAAACCAATGCGTAGAATATGCTTAAAGATATAGTAAATTAAATATTTTAGTATTGGTATAGTAAGTTAACATTTAAGTTTAATAACGAAATTCGCTTAAGAATATTTCTGCGAACTTATCTAATCTGTGCGCTACGCAACTACGCTATGCACTTTACAATAATAAACTTTAATCTGTAAATAAACATTGCCCAATAATATTATAAGTTATAACTAACGATAAAAGCTAAATCAAACATCTACTACACTACGTCGAGTGTCGGCAGAATAAAATTCTAAATAAGAAACCGATGGTTAAATATATTGTATTCCATGACAAATATAACGATAAAATTAGGTTAAATATATACTATATTAAATATTTAATGTTATACACTAGTAGACCATACGCTTTTGGATTGAAGTGCAGTCTGTACCACATAATATAGTAAAAAAGGTCCTCACCTTTCATTCGATACCAAATATAATAAATAAATTATGCCGTTGTTCGAAACGGTTTGTAAATCGATTTCCTGGATTTGAAGAGAAAAATAACTTTCGAGGCAATGAATAGTATAATTCTCATAAAATTGTGTCCACCGCAGAAGATGCAGAGGAAAGATTTATAATCAAATTGTAAATGTGTTATAACTGTGTACTATTAAGGATAGTTTCGTATTGAATTTGAACGATTATAATATCATTATTAGTGCAAACTCGGATAGCTTTTAATAATACGGTTGACTGAGTATAATTGCAGGTGGAATTACCAGAAATTAATATCTGATAGTTTATGGAGCGGAAAAATAATTTTCTGAAATAGCATAGAGGGTGAATGCTCCTGAAAATATAATGGAAGCACAAACAAAATAACCTTTAGGTCTATAAAGTAGATATTGTTAACAAAATAATAATCAGAACAATGATAATTATTTTTTTTATAAATTTTAAATAGGTACAATATATGTACATTAAAAAAAGAAATTCAA
>WHPZ01578798.1:0-12075 GCA_016617965.1 Macrosiphum rosae
CAGCACCAGCCCAGGCGCCCATGATCAGCTGCTATTGCAACCTTCCCAAGTGTTTGGATGCCGCCGGGGGTGATGGAACTTGCTCCACCCGGCTTGGCTGTTATTCTGAAGTTCAACCAATCATTCCTGGACTCGAAGAAGAAACATTCGACATTCTCGTTAATAGCTCAATTATTAGTCCACTCATCTCTAAATTTGTCAAGGCCCTGGCTGTTGTAACCACCGAACATGCAGCAGCCATCAGGGGATCATATGGATGTTTGGAACAGTTGCACTTCGCGTGAGTTTATAATATAATTTATAATAATATATAGGTACCTACATTATATGTATATTATACACGTTTTCCATCTGCCGTGGTGGTTCCAGGAGTGGGCAATTATGGCAGGGCGTTGGTGTCCAATCCTCCAAAGTTTTATGTATTTTTATACTTCTCATCGTCTAATGTAAACGTATTTACACTGTACACTATTATGGTGTATTTAAATATAATAGGTATACACTTCAATGGACGGTTATGGGGTGCCATCAACTATACTGGAACTTTCACCCCCAATTCACCAATAGAAAACGGACTGGACCTTCCACGGCTACTTCCTTGTACGCGATCGCATGTTCGCACGTTGCATTTCATAATAATATAATTACTATATCACGACCCACATCACATTTGTCATTATATCTAAATTCTAGTCGCACGTTATCTACACACGCTTATAATATTTTGTGGCATAGACGAGGTAGTCCAGCGGCGGAATCATTGTGACTGTACCTACAGGAAAATATATTTTATGTGGCTAATTGGTCGGTGACGGATACGTAAAAATAATATTATGAACCTATAATACGCGTATCGCGATTTTATACAGTCGCTGCGTAGGTATACATTTTATAGTGTGTTCATTTAGTACGGGCGATGTGTACCTGCAGCACCGACCGGTCTCATCTCCGACCGTTGTTTTCTTTTTGAAATATTCTCATTTCGCACCATAATTATATTATAATATTGTAAATCGTAATAATTTTACAATAGTAGTTTACACCTAACTCATAATTAATATTATGATTCTTCCACTGAACTAAATACATGTATCATGTATAATTCTCAATTCTTATATATGGAAAATGAGACCATCGGGAGCCGCCATATGCATTCCGATTTGATTTTTAACATCGATATTGTGATGATGATAATAATTTTCAAAGATAACATAACATTTCACAATGTCTTCCCTTGACTAGTTGAGTCCCTTGATTAGTTCAGTGGATTCTTCATATGCAGTAATAATGCTGTTCGTCTGTGTTATATATTATGCTGTTGTAGTATTAGAAGTACATCATATTATTTAGTAGTACCTAGTTGCTTATTGTTTATTTTATAGGTGTTTTTTGGGGGGTTTTCTTTCCTTTGTTCCACAGCTGCTTTTTATTTATGTATTAGTATTACGTTTATCATAGTTGTATATTATATATATTGTTTGATATGTATTTATGCGACAGCCATATTATAATTTACTGTGACTACTGCACAGTGCACATCATTATACACTACAGCTTTGCATCTACGTCGTGTCGTTGTGTTTTAGTTTCGTTGCATGATATATCCCGGGGGACTTTCATTTGGGTCACTTTCAATGACCCAAAATAACATATCGTTTGGGTGAATTTATACATAATATCATTTGGTCGAAATTTACACGGACCCCTAATTTATCTAATACATCGTTTGGGAGTGCTATAACTATATATATTTATCAAAATTATCTTCCCATGATTTTAATGTATAGTCTTGTTTTTCTTTAGTATTCCCATGTAATATATTGAGTAAAATGTTCTATCTCTGTCTTAGCACAATCTAACAAATTATCGTTCACTTTCTATACTCACCAATCAGCCGAAACGATATAATAATAATATTTAGCTGTAGTAAATATTATAAAAATTATTGTATACTATTCTCTATTATTCAATAATTTATAAATTCGCCTAAACAATCGATTCATTTCTCGCCCAAATTATATATGCTTTACTCAGGTAAATGTTGGGTTATTCGTCCAAATGAATGGCGCTCTATATCTTAACACGTCGAAATTACTATTATTGTATTATACAACGAGAACAAATATATTTTGACATATTATTGTGTGTTCGTCGGCGTGTAACTTATATAGATATCGCGTTTCTCCCGAATCCTGCGTAGAACAGGTGTTTTTCATTAAATGAGTTCTTCTGTTGTATATACGATATATACTTATAAAATTATTTTATAAATAGGCAACAATGGCGATTTCGATATTTTTTTTTTTCAAATTAGACGGCACTTTAGTGTATTTCACAGCACTCATTTGTTTTTCAAAAGTTCAATTTCCAAGTAATAAATAGAAGGATTTAGGATTTAATATATCAATTAGTAAAAACATTTCATAACATTTTTTTCTCGATGCTTGGATATTGGTGAAATAGTAATGCTTACAAAATACTGTCTGGGATGCATTACTTCTACTAACTTATTCTCACCTCTTGCGCATGCTATTATATACCTATTATACTTGTACCATTTAATATATCCCACCACCAATAATTAGATAGATACAATATTATGATGTCCATATTGCGTATGCTGCAATAATGACAAATTATATATCGTCGTGTATAATATACTATTACTCTTATAAAAATTATCATGTGCATAATACTGATTGGCGTGTGTTTTTGTTTGTCTGTTTGTGGCGCGTTTCCGCTCGTGCGTCCCCGACTACGTTCGTTTCCGGCGAATATGTATACAGGAAACAATCCTGCGAGGAAATTTTGAAATCGATGGAAGCCGAATCCTCTGAGTTCCCTATCATGCAAGTTCCCACTAATGGAGTTGAATCCTCTGCCGCCAACCATGGTATCCATGCATTACACTGCTGCCAAACAGATAGATGCAACGGAAACCAATCAAGCCCAGCAGAGGGATCCGTGAAATCTGCCCAAGCCGTTTTAGTCGCTGCCTTGAAACATGATTATGGCACGCAAAATTCTACAGTGGGGGTCCCTTGGACCCCCGCTGTCAAATCATCGGCCAACAATGTAGAATTATCTAATGCTAAAACCTCGATCAACAATGTAGAATTATCCAACACCAAAACTTCGGTCAATAATGTGGAATCATCCAATACCAAAACTTCGCCCAACAACGTACAACCATCCAATTTTAAGAAAAATAACGCAGCAGACTTGTGGCTTGGGCACTTCCCCGCCGCTGTGGGTGAACCAAATGCTCCATCCCCCTTGAAATCGGATACCATCTTTGAGGATGCCACCACTCCCGCCGCCCCCGTGGCGATGCCACCGAAATTATCCGTGGCCGTACCAGTCAACCACGACGAAACCGACGCCCATGTGGAACACGTAGTGACCAAGCGTCACGACAAACAAAGTGGTATGTAAAATAACACGATGCCTAACTAACGTGATTGTCTATAAGTGTATAATATATATAATTTAATAACACTTTATGTTTGTTATTGCTCTGACGTGATGTATATAATATATAACAATAATAAAATGTGTTTGATAAAAAAAAAAATATTATACTACTTAAAATAATTTAATAATTTTTTTATATACTTTCAAATCAATTAATATTATGGAAAACAATTTATTATTTACAGTTTTTGATTTTTGATTTTTTTTATATTATGTCTTGTATTTTTTTTTTTAGGAAATACTCTCTTAATAACTCAATTGTTAACTCAACTTAATCGATTTTTTTTTTAATGTGAATAAAAAAAAAAAATGGTCTCGACCAACAAATGCCTTGTATTTTTTTTATTATAAATATATTGTATTTATATAGTTATATTTCTTCAGAGTATAAAATTTAGTCTGTAAAATAGTTTTATATAAAGCAGAAACCGTTTATAATGACGCTAAAGGACAGCGAAAAATAATAGTCATACCTATAACTACCCGATTGTCATAATAATAAAATTGAAAAAAAAGAAATTTTAGAAAATAATAGATTTTATACATTATATTAAAAACACAAAATGATTGCTCAATTTAGATTTATTTTTATTACAAATTAAAGTTTTGCAGTGACTTTTAATTCTATATCACTGCAAAACCGTTGTCATTATAAACGATTTCTACTGTATATGTATAAATATTATATAATATAGTAATATACCCACACATTCATTTACACATACACATTACACATACACATATGGTTACCTATATCTGAGTATTGAATTAACGACAGCAAATTTTGCAATGCTTAATAATTATAAATTGCCATCACTTTTTCAACTCAACCTATAGAATAGACGAGTACAGTAATACATTTTATGAGTTCTAAATTTATTTACCACGATGCCTGTAGCCAATTTTTTTTGAGTGAATTAAAATCATTTCGTTATTTTATCGTATAGTATACTTAAACACTTAATTAGAGTTTCCTTTTAAATCAAAACTCATCGAAATCAGCTAAACTTCAACAATTTTGCTTATCCGTTGTAATCCATTGGTTGTCAGAAAAAACACAAAATATACACTCACAATACATAGATATATTATATCTCATCAGAGCACACACCTAATCGATGTATTTACCGAACTTAAAACAGGTGGCAGAGTTTTAAGTCTCCGGTATACATACATCGTTTATTTTTTTATTATTAAAACTGATGGTAGACGAAACGATGACTATAATAATTTGTATATAATATAATATATTATATACCACGACCGCGGTCTTAGGAAATGGTGTATATAAGGTCAGAGACACTTCATCAGTGTACTGGTGTCCACGTACTGCAGAGTATTAACTATACTAAGTATAACTGGTAACTATTTTTAGTCGGAGTTTTCGCGGAGAGTAAAGAGTCAAACTTCGCCCTTTTTAAAAAGTTATGCATTTTATGCAATGATTACTGATAACATTTGTACGCTAAAAATATTTGAATGTTAAAAAAAAAAAACAATAATTTCCAAATCAATTGACCAGATTGACTACGTGTAAAAAAAAAAGAAAATTAAATCAGATAATATATTTTTATATCTCTTCAAATTTATCTCGTCGGTTTCTAAATTATAATAACATAATGATAAGAACGAAATAGTACAGAAAGTTTGACTGGTCGCGTTCGAAAATGAACGAGTAGACCGACTGATAATACCGGTTGTTATTACATGTACGTACCTATTATATTTTATAGGCGATAACAACTGTTTTATTAAAAAAAATATAATAATCAATATAGATTATAGGTACTGCTCTTGTCCGCGGGCGTACACCTGTGACCTTATATCCTGCGACCGTGGTCTTATCATCGTATATTATATAATATATATATATTATATACCTACATGCGACCAAAGACAACATAGACACACATGCGCAGTGGCGTGGAGGAGAGAGTAATCGAGAGGCGATAGCCTCTGAGTTTTCAAGATGTGGTGGTTGGCCAATATGGGCACATAATTTAGTTTTATAACTGCGACAATGTAGTTAAAAATATGACAGTAAACTCGATACCTTTATATATGGACTCGTAAAATATTATTCGAGTTCGCCACGCCACTGTGCAATGCACAATATAATTGAATAAATGATTTTCGTTTATGTTGTCACGTAGTCGTTGTCGTCATCGGCGTCGTCCATCTGTTGTACGTGTATCTATATTAATTATATAATAATAAAGTATGATTGTTTTATCGGTTTCGCATGTGTAGTCGTGCCAGTCTTAAAGCAGACCATTGACGACCAGGAGAACATAGCAGACTTCGACGACGACATCGCGGCCGAGGTCGCAGCCGCTGTTGCCACCGCCAAGTTACCAATAATTACCATCCAGCCACCAACTGGGCCGCCTCAACACAGTGGGGTTCCGGATTTTGGGCCACCCCCGAGCCTGAAGAAGAAGAATATTACTACTAATTCTATTTTAGCGACTCGGGGAGTAAACAACCACAGCAACAGCCATAATAACCAAGCCGATAATAACGACAGCGGCTCGAGCATGATCGGTATAATCTGCACCATCGTCGTATTGTGCATAGTCGGACTGTCCCTATTGATGATGATCGTCGTAAGAGCCATCATCCGCAAGTATGACGTATTCAGAAACTACAAAGGGTGAGAAATCAGGGACTGGAACCGAACCTAAAAGAACCTTTAAAATATTAAGAACCGAAACCTTTATTTTAATAAATTAAGTACCGGAACCGGACTAGAATTTTTATATTAAATAGGTTCTTTTAGGTTCAAAAATAAAATTATTTTATTTATCATAATTTAATAGTATAACTTACTGTTTTGTGTATAAGCTATGTATGATCATATAAGTTTTCTAATATTTCTCAAACTATTAATTAAACCCGCATAGGTGTCTATTTAAAATTATTGTACTTTTCGATACCTAAATTATCTGGAATTGGTACCAAAATTATTTGGAGCCTAAACCTTTATTTTTTTATTTATCAAAACAATCAGAACCGAACCTGAACAGTTAATTTATTTTTGGAGAACCAGTACCGGGAGCAGATACTTATAAATTCAAAAGGTTCCAGTCTCTAGTGAGAAGCCCCGCGAATATATATAAACATAGATTATTATATAATATATCATATAACATTATATTATGCTTATAAAATAGTAATTTATCTACTAAGTCCATCCGCACTCATTAATAGCTATAAAGTGATAGAGAGAGAGAAAGACGTATTTAATCTACATTTAAGATAAGGCAGCAATTTTAACACTCAAAACATCCCATCCTGGCTATGCCATCACCCAGTTATTCTATAATAATTTATGTTGTCCAACCATTAATATTACTATAACTTACAATTAGCTAACCTCGGCACATTTGCCTCACCGGCCTATAATATTTATCAAATATACTGCCATATGGACATTTTAATTATTATGAATATTTTTCTATATTTCGTGTAGGCACACGCTACGATAATAATATGATACATTATATTTGTAGGTATACACCTACATACCAGCTACAAGTTGTACATAATGGAGTATCCAGATTTTTTCCTGGAGGGGGGGGTAAAATTAAATCTCGACGAATTTTATCTGAAAATAATTTATCAACGAAAATGTTGTTATTCCTTTTGGGGAGGTCACAACCCCCTAACCCCCCATTCCCTTGGATACGCCACTGGCTTCAACTATAATACAATATTGTTATTATCAATGTATAACTCTATGGATTTTAATTGGCCGCGTGTTTTGTTTTGTGTGTCCGCATATCATTATTGCGTCGTGGCGACTCGCGACAAACGTAGTGTGTGCAGCAACCCGGGCCAACCTTGCGCATGCAGCGGCGGACTGACCAGGCGCAGGCCTCGCACGCAGCCGTCCTCGTCCCATCCAGACACCGCGGCCGCCGCGGTCAACCGCAGCGCAAGTACCGCTCCACTGCTGCCACCGACCAACACCGACCACAAGACGTACCGCGGCCACGCCAACGCCGGTGCATCGTACAAAGACTCGATCGGAGATACCACTTACGTGTTAACCACCATACCGGTGCCCGACCACGTGACACCGGTGAGGGTGGTCCGCCGTTAAGGTGCGCACTCGACTATGGTTGTGGTCCAAAGCACCCGCTCAGGAGGAGGTACCTATTATTATATTGTTATTGGTTTACCGTAATAATATGAGTATATTGCATCGAAAAAGACGACGACGACGAGAATATTATTACTATGACGTCATTTCGGTATTTTAGTATTTATATTATTATTATAAAATATTATTAAGCGTTGGTAGATAGGTGCCTATATTATAATTATTACTATTGCTAATTGCGTGTTCTTTGGATAAGACTGATGACAATGTTTTTTTCTTCTTATTCTCATATTATCGTAATTGAGTACATATAGGTAATAGGACGACCGAACGGGTTAGGTTACTATTATAATTATTATTATTTATCGACTATACGGTAAACCTGGTTCGGGTACTCGGGACATATTTTATCTTTTTTTTAATTTTAAATATATAAAAGTTTTTGTTTATCGCGTGCGTAGACATTGGAGGGTTGAATTTGAGACTGAGATGTAAATTTTACGCTTCATGACCCTGTTCCACCGAGTTTATGTTTTGATGAATTCGATTGTTTATACAAACCTGTATTTTCACAATATAATAATATTATGGTGCAGATAATAATATTGTTGAATTTAATTTAAGAAATACGCACCTTTTGAATAATACATAAATATCCTTCATCATTTGATACTATAGGGTGCACTCAGCACCTGATCCAGCTAATTCACTTATATATATTTAAGCTTTTGAAAATATTACGTAGACGATAGCGAATTAATTATCTCAATTATTTATTCCTCGCCGTTGTTATTAGGTGTGATCGCCGACCAAATTAATTGATACAATGATATAACGACGACTTGATTCGAATTCTCTTCAACATTACTAGAGTCCCATATTGACCATAATATAATATGTACTATGTCCCGAGTAATTCACCAGTTATAGGGTACCTAGGTTTAGATTTTTCATTTTATTTTTAAACAGGCGAGGAGGGTGCTGGTAGAAAAATCCTGATATTTCGTGATGCGGTATATTATACGGATCGGTCGGTCAGCGTAATCATCCCTATATCTTGACGCCCCTTCCCGCACCCACCCATTATTGCGTCTCATTTTTATTATTTTATTTTATTATATTATAGGTAACTGATTTTAATTTTGATTTAATTTCTAATAACGTTTTGAGACAGAAGAACGTGGCTCATTTACATTGACTATATTTTATTTATGTTCATTGTTCAAGCCCAAGACATTATTTATTAATATATGCATGTAATTTCTCCATCAAAATATATTAAGCTACTTATATATTATCCACACGACAATCATTGTGAGGACGCTACAATCGCATGCGTGGTGCTACGAATGGCAAATATGGCGAATTGTATACGTTCAATAATCCAAAATATTATGAATTCACCTATTATAAAATATTGTTCATTCTAAATATTATAATTATTGGTCAATTCACTCTAATATTACAGAGCTCAACGGATCATTCAGAATGTATAATTTGCCATGTTATGAGTTAATAAGGCGACGTGAGCGTGAGTGGCGTCCTCTTAACTATCGCCAAGTTCCGTGTAGACGTGTGGTGTGTGTTTTTTATTTGTATTGCATCATTTAAGAGTCTATACAATATCTATAGAATTTGATAATAAACAAAATCGACCAATCGGATTGCCCAATGCAACACTCGTTCTACACATTCCACACGGAAGTCGGAACAGGCGATAGTGTGTTGTGTGATATTTTTTTCGATTTAAAATAATATAATGAAAACATCATTTTTTTTCTCGTGGTTATATTATAATTGAGTGACACGTATGAAAAATACTAATACAGCAACAGACCCATGCTTATAAAATTTCGATCGTATCGTTTTCGAATCCACATTATATTCGCTGTCATTTTTTATATAATAACAATAATAAACTAATTTGTAGGAATAAAATATAATGGAAGGAAATCGTCGAGGTTTGAGAGAGAATTTTTCATTCAGTAGTTATCGCATTTTTATGTTATTTCATAATGCAGCCATCCGACATGGCCCTTTTTTTCATTTCTTTTATAAACATACCTATATAATGGTATCTGTCGATTGTAAATTAGCCACTTATTTTCATTCTCTCTGTCGGATTTTAAACTATTGTTTTTATAATTTGTACATAATGTCATAATATATTAAATATTTCACTAATTAACTATCGTCTGAGCAACTTGTATTTTTTTCCTACCGCTCATGTACTTACAACGAAGACACTCACATTTAAACGATGACTACCTACGTTGTCTCAAAATACTAGTACTGAAATGTATACCGGTCAATAATCTGCAATATTGTAACTCATATTATTATATACATCATCACGTAAACCTTAAAATTTATAATTTCTGTTCTTATCTATTTGTATGCAAATATACTTCAATATATAAGTATATGATATTATTATGCACCTACACCTAAATTGTAATTTTTACTTTGAAACTCATATTTTGTTATTTTGCTATTTTTTTTTTGCTTTTTATTTTATATTGTTATACCTGTTTCCGATTATTTGTATAATAACCGCAGTTTTTCTATCATGTTCTGTGGGTATATTATAATATAATATTACAATATTATTTAATACGATTGTACAATATTTTCAAAATTATTCACAATAAATGATGAGTGTTTTCTTATACTATATTAATTGTATTTTTATTGTATTTCATTGTATTTTTTAACCTATTATCATTTATCATAATCATATTATATTATACCTATAATATTTAATATAAACGGTATTTTGAGTAATGTTCTGCACTCGATGACACAATATTATCATCGTCACACGCTTTATACACAATAATATGTACACTGCACTACACACACCGTGTGCGCGGTCGCCAACATTATTGTGCCATGGGTGGTCTTGTGATTGCCACTGCCACCACTGTCACCACTGTTCGCTGAAAGATTGGGATACCAGTATTATATCACTGTATAAGAAGCACAAAAATGCTGTATATATACCAGCTATACTCGCATACCATCCATGTAGTTTGAGTGTACGTCTTTATCGCATCATAATATTATATTATTATCGTTTCCAGTGGCGGTCGATTATATAATAATATAGTAGCCAGTAGATACATTTATTATTATTATTATAATATGATATAGTAATGACTAATTTTATTGGGCCTGGATTTGCCCTAAAAAATATGAAACATCTAAAATGCCCTTTCGACATAATAATGACCTTATAAAAATTACCTACATTTTTTATAGACTCAACTACGCAACGAAGCTGATAGTTTAACTTTGGACATGCTTAACACTTTATCTCAACTATACTAAAAATAAAACATAAACTTAATACCAAACTTATATTATAGGCACGCACAATAAATAAACAGTATCCTAAAATAAATGCGATTGCGAATCGCAATGTATATAATATGTATCTCAACTGATTATAATGAGTTGTTTTTTTTTATCGCTAAAGACATTATCGCTATTCGCTTTCATATTATATAGAACGGTCGACATTAATTTACGCGGATGAGAAATACCTACTAAACTATATTGAAATTATTTAATTATATAATATTTTTAATTTCCTAATTTATACTAAAAACTCGTTTGTATAATTAATATAATAAATGCACTAAATATTAATAAACTTAGGTATCTATGTAAAATTACTATAAACTGCAAAATAAAAGTATCACCTTTGAAGTATCTGTTATAATATTATCTTACATGAAACCAATTACCTATAGTCTGAATACATTTTCCCAATCACCCTAAAGATTATGCACTTTTCATTGAAATTGGAGCATTAGTAATATATAATAAAGGTGACATACAAGATATATAGGTACTTACGTATTGTCCAATTCAAAACGTCTTATTATTATTATCGTTGGTTCGTTGTCTCAGCCAGCTGCAAAGATTTATAAATCGTAAATACTTGTTTGGCTTCAAAATAATAATAATAATAATATTATATTATAAAGTCATCGTATTTTTGAACAACTGAAAATGCATAATATTATTATTATATAATATAGTATAATAACGACGTACCTATCCCTAAGTGACACAAATACACGATCATGATGTGAAGTATAATTATTAATCACAATAGGTAATAATTTAGTTTCCAACATAATAATATTCTTCGTGCTCATTGTTTATTAAACTGCAGTCTGCGACAATTAAATATAGGTTTAATTTGTTCTTTTACATTTTCACGTTTCATATTCACGTATGTTATAGTAGGTACATAATACACATATCTATTATTATTATTATTGATTTTGTTTCGAAACACGCTTGCATTCGATAAACGAATTTAATTGTTTTTGTTTTTAACACGACGAACGTTTTATCATATAATTTTTTTGTGTGTACTTATAATAGGCACATACGTTTTAAAGAACGCAATTAAATTTCCTACTCAAATGGTTTTCATATTATACAATAAAGGTCGTAATTAATTTAACCATCAACATTAAATT
>WHPZ01578803.1:0-14517 GCA_016617965.1 Macrosiphum rosae
TAAGTTTTTAATTATAACTGTTAATAAATAATATATTTAATCTAAAGTTTTTAATATAACTGTTAATAAATAATATATTTAATTTAAAGTATTTATTAGCATCCATATTAGAAATTCAATTATAATATGATTAAAGATCTGATTTATTCATTTTTTTTTTTGTTTCTTTTTTCAGTTATTTGTATGCCTAATTACTGATTAATATGTATTAGAATGAAGTGATGCATAATATGCATTTTTATAAAAAAAAAATCAAATGGGTGTACTTGCCAACCTTATAATTTTCATCATATCCACCTTATTACAACTAACAAATGGTAATGATTCTTTAATGGGTGATTTTAGCTTGGTTTATTCTACTATTTGAAAATAAAAATTTGAAGGTCTGAAATACAAAATCACATTCCCAAAAAAAAAAAATTATAGATAACAATACGTGTTATTTGTTTGATTCAAACAATGCCGTAAAACTTCAATAAATATTAAAGTTCAGAATGGATATGATTTCAATCCAATTATAAATTGATTACTTTAAGATAGCAATATTTGAAATTAATAGGATGACATATTCAATATTCATTTAAAGGATAAATTACGGTATATATTATCACCCGACGATATTTTTGGTTAACATTATCTTGCAGGATAACAAATATTAACCAATCATACTCACCCCCATTTTTTCCTTTAATAATGAATATATTTAAATTCAATTTTTCGGAATTTTTAAAATACTATAACATCATAGGTCTTTTTAAGTTATTAAGATTTCTTTAATTACCAAATGAGTGCCACTATACAAACTTAATTTTAAAAATGAGAACCACCTCCCTTTTTATTCTATAAATTATTAAGTGAATATTTGTTTAGAAGACGTTGATGTACCTACCTAGTTCAAAATTTGAACGATTAGTTTAACCCGGTTATTAATATGTTAATACTATAATGATAATAGTCCTTAAAAATGAGTTAACAAAAATATAAAATAGGTGTTAGCTCCATGTTGATAGATAATAATATTATTTACAAAATTTTTCAAACCACCATAGTCCCCATATTATCTTTCAAATTCATTTTCACGAATCTATATTATTCTTAGTGTACAATGTAAGATACATAACTCAAAAAGTACTGGTTTGATTTTGATTTGTCGGCATTTTCAGAAAAATTATCCGCTATACAATTGACAGTAGAAAACGGGGGTTCTCGTAATTTGAAAAAAATAAGTCCACATATCCACAGGGCACCCTTCAACTAGATGAAAACAATTCTCAAGGATTTCAAAATATTATGGTCTAGAGTATAGGTATGTTTAAAAATTACAAAATTCAGATTTTGAATAACTTCGTTATTGATGAAGAAAAAGGGTGGTGATCATGCTCGGTAAATGATCCTGAATTATTTTACACGATCGTTGGGTACCCTAGACAGTAGACTTGCACCTTTTGTGTCTTATTGTAGCCGAAACAGACATGATTGGTGACACATTATAGACATCCTCGGTGAGTATTAGCAGCTGAACGATGACACCGTAAACTTACTTGAACTTGTCCATCATAGCTCGCATCATGCGCTCGCGGCGCTTAGCGTTTGCAGCCGCTGGCCACTGTACCCCAGACATCTCCAGGTCTGGCGGCGGTAAGTCTGGCAACCGACGTCGACCGTCCCGACCGTTGCTACCCCTCAAGGACGACGACCGCATCGAGTCCGGTTCGCTTAGCGTGTCCGACGGCGATGCCGTCAAATCTCTGAGCCCAATTCCCCCGCCACTGATCAGCAGGGCGCCCCTGGGCGTGCCGACCGGCGTGTTTTGCTGCGGCGGTGTCGCTGAGAGAACACACGCAAAGATTGTGTAAATTAATGACTAAAATAAGTTGACAACAAACGAGTAATATTATATTTATATCTAATAGGTATTATAAAGTGTTCTAAAGGCTATTAAATACGTTTATAAACCGATTTAGTGTGACGGAATCTCCCGATTCGAAGGATTTCGTTTGAGAGAACGTTACACAGACATTTGTCGTCTCCGTCTTATAGTGCGTAACATAGATAATATTAAGCTCAGCAGAACAAGTGTAGCTCCGCTAATTTAAAAATTAGAGTGAATTTACCTTTCATACAATTTAAAGGTAACATTATTATCTAGGCGATAACAAATTATTTTTATTACATTTTAATTTTAAAGCGAGTTATGAGTATTTTAAAATTGTAAATGGTTTGTACATCTTAAAATACTCAAAGCTCATTTTAAGATTAAAGTATAATTAAAATCCTAAGTCATTGCCTAGATAATAATCTTATCTTTAAATTTTATGAGAAGTCAATTTACTCCAATTTTTAAACTAATGGAGCTACACGTACAATTTTCCATGTTACGCATTGTAAGACGGAGACAACAAATGTTAGTGTAACTACATCAGTCTTAATTATTTGTCAAAAGAATAAATTAAGCGTGGAAATAAATCTTGTAGATAATGAAGATATTTTTCTTTTGTTTTCGTTCCAGACATTTTCATTTTGACGATTTGTCGGTTATTTTATCGTTTATTTTACGGACCACTGTTTTATCGTCTTGTAAGTTATTAACGAAGACGCGTCTTTTAAACTCACTTTTTAATTAAAGTTTAAGTTAAGAGGATTATAAGTGTATAATGCATATTGTTAATAATTATTACAAACTTTGCTTAAAAGTTTTAAATGAATAATATTATCATTCAAACGCTCTCATTAAGTATGCATTATTTTATATAGTAGGTATACATTAGAGTATTTAAAAGTGACTTTAATTTAATTTCTTACAATTTTTAAGGCGCTGATTGCCATAAATTCAGAATATAAATTATATATGTCTACCGTTATACAACTAAATCGGGTGGGTAATTTATCAATTTATCAGTTTACCACACGGGCACCTGTTTTGATCTACAACTGTATTTAAATGGGTTTTATGAACGTCACAACACACCGTAAATGGAAAGTCTTAAATTATTTTTTTTAGTTTGGGGTGTTAAAATTTTTTAACATCGAGGTTAACAACTCAAACATTTGGTGCAGCTTACGGTGCAAAGTCGATGCCTGTGACGTAGAGGTTTGTTGCTGTCCGACCGTCTGATATTTAAGCGCAGCCGATCCACCAGTCAAAGCTTTGACACCTGTCTGCTGCTGGTCCGCTGTGGCTGAAGACGAGTTTAGCAGTACCGTTACTCTGGCCGTACTGGTACCACTGACCGGCGCTAAAGTACTGTTCTGCAGCTGCTGCTGTTGCTGCAACTGATTTTGTGGCTGTTGTTGCTGTTGCAGTGGCTGTTGTTGCTGGTAGTTGTTGCCATTGATATAGTGCTGTTGCTGCTGCAGTGCACTAGCCGTAGGATTGTCGCAACGCTGTAACACCACAAATTACAGCTGATTTAAAAGGATCAATGTTAATTAAATAATGTAGGTATACGTGAACATAAGGACTTAGTCTGCTGTTTCAATTAAATCGCCAATTATTATAATAGCAATTGATTCGTTATCAAGTATCAAATCGTTAACAATACATTCTATTGTTTATGGAGGCGCTGTTAAAAATATATTTCTATAGATAAAATGTAATATCTGAATACAATTGAGCCAATAACTGTATAATATTTTGATAATATTTATTTACATAAACGAGGAATAAAATTAAATAAAAGCAATTTAAAACTACTAAACAATATTTTTACTATAAATTTAACCCTGTGTTAAATAGTCGATTTTTTTTTTAAACTCATGTAATGACTAGAATATATTCGTTTTTTTTATAAAAACATTATAATTAGGTATGTAAGAGGGTGTAATCTATCATCATAAATTATCATCAAACACGATAAATAATCGTAAATGTACGACTTATGCAGCCGACAAAGTCCACGCACACCTGTATACATTAGCCATATTATTATAGTTACTTACTTGGCCTTGTTGCTGCTGCAACGGTCTAAACGCAGTGGAACTAAGTTCCGACGCCGCTGAATCGTATTTTATACCACCCGAAGTAACCGGTAATCCGCCAATTGTTAAAGTAGACACGTTTTGACCGGAGTTGATGTCCACCCGATTTTGTTGTTGTTGAAGTTGTTGTTCGATGCTGTATTGGTGAGAATTATCGCCGACAGTCAACGGCAGCTGCTGTTGATCTTGATTCGGAAACCCCTGATATTGCTGCAGTTGACTCGACTGGTATTGTTGGTTCTGCGGCTGTTGATATTGCTGTTGTGACTGATTATATTGCTGCTGCTGATGCTGCTGGTTTGGCTGTTGATGGTTTGGTTGTTGCTGATTTGGCTGTTGCTGCTGTTGCATTTGATTGTACGAGAGTTGTTGCTGTTGCTGATGTTGTGATTGCTGATGTGGCGGTTGCTGTTGCTGTTGCTGATATGTGCCGTATTCCGGTTGATAAGGCTGGTACAATACTTCTTGCTGTTGTTGATATGTCTGTTGGCAGTTAAACAGAGCGCCGCCGCTGTCTCCTCGTTTGTTATAGAACGACTGTTGTTGCATCGCGGCCGCGTTTCCGGTGCCAATCGCCGACGAGTAATTCGTTTCGGTCTGCAAACTATTGGCAGTGGCCATGCCGGCGGCCGTGTACTGTTGCTGTCGCAGCTGTGACGCAGCGGCGATGGTTTGTTGCTGCTGCTGCGCCTGTCTAGCGACGATGCTCGACGGTCCTGTTCCGACGCCACCGGTTCCGTACAACAAGCCTCCGTCTTCCGCCGGTCCGTAAGCGTTGTTGGCGGTTTGCTGCTGCAGTTGAGCGACGGCGGTGTCACCGTACTGATGTTGCTGTACCGGTTGTAGCTGCTGGAGCGGCGGCGACGAACCAGTACAGTACAGCTGGTACTGTTGGTCGCGCAGGTTTTGACTGATGATCGATTGGGTGCGTCGCAGTTGCGTCGTTGTACCGGAGGACGTCGAAAACCCGTCGGTGAAACCATGCTGTTGGTATTGCTGCTGTTGCGTCTGTTGTTGATACTGTTGTTTTTGGGCGTTTTCGCTTGGCACGGAATCGTATTTGTTGTTGTTTTCGCCAAATTTGTCACTACCGTTATACAACGGAGTCGTCGTTGTCGTCGTCGTCGATCCGTTCATATTGGCTGAAAAATTAATATGATTCAGTAAGAAGAAAACAAAATATATAATATCCATCTTTTGTGATTATTTGGTAAAGGCCAAAAATCAAAGATACATAATAGGTACGTGTTGTTAGGTTATAAAGTTATATAGTTACTAGCCTACAGTTACTAGTTGACTACGGGAAAAATGATCGGACATAAAATACGGCGTTACTTATATCTGTTTATTTCGGTTTTAGTGTTCGGTTTCAATTCACGAGAAAATCTGCATCGGTGTACCTCGCTTGGTTAACTAATTCTACCGAGACGGAAAATCCACCCGTCACTGATATTGCCCTTGGTATATTTTCTAACGTGGTATAAACTACTCTCTAAACGTTTCTGATATCTTTGAGAACAATCGTTGACATTTTCGTAAAAATCGGTTCAGTAGTATTTAAGCCCATACGCTGAAAGCATACCTACACAGCCTTTTGCTGTACATTTTTTGAATGACAAATAAATACACAGCAATATAAGTACCTACCAATCTAGATCGGCGTTTTTATTTTTTTTTTAAATTGAAGTACCTTGAATGTTCATTGGGGTGTAATGTGTAAGCAATATAGGTACATTGCGAACAGCGACGTTTTATTCTATTTATTTCTCTGTCACTCATCGTACATTAAATTATTATTATTTTTTTTTTTTTGTTAAAATATAGGTATTGTGCTTAATAATGCAATAATTAAAATCACTGATTTGACAAGAATGTCAAGTGGATTTAAAACTGGGGCTGGTAGGCCATTCAATGGTCTCTTCGCGCCCAATCCACTTGACTGGATATTCATGAGTTCGTGATCTAGTCGTATCCGACCTCTATAAATGTATTTATTAAATGGTAGCGCCATCTCATTGTAATGTACATAATTATTTCAATGGTATATTGTGTTATGATTTAGTTTATTATTGTTTGATATTCCTTGTTAAATGGCGTATCATAAAATAAAAATGTTAATTACTTTTCACCAAATAGGTGGTGGCAATATTTACCACTAAAAAAAAGTACTAAATTATATCTAAGATTTCAGACAATGCTTTTATTTGCATATTAAAATATATAGAAGTTATGAAGTACAGCCGTCGTTTGAAATAATTGGTAGCTTAAAGATTATAATATTTAAGCAAGTTATTTTAATTAAAATCGTCAGTTATAAATGAGTTGTCACGGATGAAGACGTCTTAATGACCCAAAATTTAGTTATGACTCAAATACATTCTGAATTTACAAAATGTTTAGAAAGCTGACTCTGCCGAGACCAAATTGTTGATGATAATAAATTAATTTAATAATAAATTTAATTCACCGAAATACGCATTCTTCATTCAACAGTAGTAGAAAATATTTAAAATTAAGTCGGATAAACTTTGTAATAATTCATGAACAATAATTATCTAACATATATAATAGTAAACCTACTCAATGGAATAATATCTATATCTCAAATCGGGGACTGGAACCGAACCTAAAAGAACCGGTTCTGGAACCGGAACTTTTAAAATATTAAGAACTGGAATCGGAACCGAAACCTTTATTTTAATAAGCCGAGACCAAACCGGAATTTTTAAATTAAAAAGGTTGTTTTAGGTTCAAAATAAAAAATTTTATTTATCAAAATTTAATGGTTTTACTGTTTTGCGTACCTATAAACTATGTATGATCATATGAGTTTTCTAATAGTCCACATACTTTTAATTAAACCAGCATTCCGGATAGGTAATTAAAATTTTCTGGAACCTATATCTAAACTATCTGGAACCGGTAAATAAATTATCTGGAACCGATACCGACATTATTTGGAACCGATACCATTATTATTTTTCCTTTTCAAAAAACCAAAACTGAACCGGGACAGTTATTTTATTTTTGGAGAACCAGTACCGGAACCGATACCGATAAATTCAAAAGGTTCCAGTACCTGTCTCAAATATTCAAAGCCTTATATTGATTCTGAAGAATTACTTAAAGAAACCCCCTTCTACATGATAGTACCTAATGTTAACCTTATGCCCTGATGATTAAAGTGCAAAAGTATTTTTGTGATGAAAAATTCTGCCTTGTCCGTTGCAAAACGTTAAATGGGAAACGGATAATTTATTATTGATGATAACGCGGAATGGCGTAGGTACATTATCAATTCGTTACTGTCGTTAATCACGCCTAGTGTTTTCGTTCAAAAATTCAGGTGATGAATTTTCAACGCGTTTACCTATGGACCGGCTAAAGTCGGCCAACATTCCGCTGATCGTGCCACTGCTGTCGTTGTCGGACGCCGCTCCCGACGCCGCGGCCACCTGTTGTGCCGCCGGTTGTATTCCATAATTGTGTCGCTGTGTCTGTTGCTGCTGTTGCTGCTCCAACAACTCTTCCTCGTCGTCCTCGTCGTCGTACTGTCAAAAATACACGTAAGTGAAAATAAATACGACAGCGCATTTGGCCGGGAAAAATGTGTAAAATAATAGTTGTACGTCATTTACACCGCCTACGAATCGTTACAATTATACCACACGCATGAAAAATAAATCATCTACTTAACGTCTACGAATATTATAATATGGCTTTCCACCGTCTAAATAATAGTTTAACATTAAATACCATAATATCTGCTTACTACGGGGCATAATAATAATACAATTTAATATTGTTCACGACTGCAGCAGACTGTAGTCAACGAATATGATATAATAATATACTATCGTAATATTATGTATTATATTATTGCAGATTTGCAGTCATCGAAATCTGATTCGTTCAACTACCTAATCGTGATTAATCACGTCTAATATTACTGTTATGATAATATTACAGTCTGCGTAAAAAGCGTTTGTTATAATATTATATAAAACGTCATACGAGCGCGAGCGTGCTGGTGACGTTCATAGTAGTAATTATTAGTAATTAGTAAGTACACACATGAAAATTAAACACAATACACCTACTCAGGTTTATTATGGGATGACAAAACATTAACAAACAATATATTATGTTAAAATAATATTATATACTAGTGCAGCGGGGATCCTATATATAGAGTACCTACTGCAGGGTGCTATATTATTACAAAGGTTTTATACGTTAGCCGGCACTATATATATATTTATATATATATTCGTTGCTATGCACGCTTTACTCTATCTATACATGGGATATGGATGACAATATAAATTACAATATAGTATAATATATAATAATATACAGATAGGTAGGTAATACGGGCAACTCGATAGTAATAATATGTATCATACCACTGCTAATTTCTAATTTTTACTAATACCTATATAGAGATGGGATGTTGATGACTTTTGCTTTTTTTTTATAATTTCGTAATTTTTTCGTAATTATTTTACATTGTAATTAAGTAATTTTTTTAAACCATATATAATTTAAAAAACCTATAGGTTCATTTCAAATAAAATGTATCTACATTTTTAAAAACAATTTCCATTATTCTGTACTTAATATTGTTATTAAGATTTTTTTGTGATTTGTTGAATAGATTTACCTTGTGTCAGTAATCGTGCAGTTACACACTATCCACATAGTTTTTTACAAATATATTATATGATTTTAGAATAGTATATTTATTATTGTATCATACAAATCCAATGAGTCATTTTTTATTGTCAGTTTAATTTATAAAATAAAAACATTTTTAATAATTTGAGTTCCGAGCGGATTGATTCCACAATTTTACAATGGATATGTGTTTTATTTTTTTTGTGTCGATCATCACCTTTTAGGTCGGTAAAAATGATTCAATTTTGTACTTCAACATCTTTTTTGGTTAACTTGTTGGTATTTTGGGGGATCAAAAAATTAAAAATTGCCTTTAGTTTTCAAAAGTGTCAGGAAAAACAAACAAAAATTAAGGAGAAATCGAGATTTTTACTCAAAATCGGTTTTTGAAAAAATTGATTTTGAGTAACTTTAAAAATAATAACAGTATATATACATGATTAGTGATTGCATTTGACTGGTTTTGAGCTAATCATAGTCATTTAAAATTTTGAAATTTCTTTTATTATAAATGTCAATAAAAAAATTGTCATTGGGTCAAAAATTCTAAACAATATACAAATACAGTTTTTTTCTTATAGAAATTAGATATTTAAACAAAAAATAGTATTTTTTTTGTAATTGAATATATTATTCGTTTGTACATGAATCTTTTAAAGTATCTATATTATTATATTTTGTACACATAATAACATTTTCAAATGTATTAATTTTTGGCAAAAAATAATTTAACCTACTGTAGTACCATACTAATATCATTGGCTGACTGAACCGTCTTGGCTCAAAGTCGTTGTTCGTACCTATACAATGAGTTTATATCACTGAATTAAAATTTGACTCATCCGTTGCAGCGACCTCTGTAGACAACTACAACTGCACAGCAGAGCGACTTCCCAGGATTTTTTTTTCGTTTTTAGAAATGTTTAAGGATTTTTTTCAATTTAGTTTTAGACACATTTTTTAGATCATCAACATCCCATATCTCTGCTAATATACATTATAATAATATATTATATTATAAATAATTGTGTATACATACGCATACAGCTACAACACCGCATAAAAACGTCTACGTCCATGTACAGCAACGGCGCAACTATATACATAAGAGGCATGGGGGGTGGCTATAATAACGACCCCAAGTCCGAACGTGTTACACGTCTCTTTTTTTAGAAAACTTCGAAATACCGCGTGCTTACACACGATGATGATGATTGATCGAGGTTTTTTTTTTTACAACCCTGCACCATTATACATAGGTACCTCTACCTATATAATATAGTTGCGCCCATGCGGTGAACAGTTACACTATATTATTACCTACGTCTACGTATATATATAGTATAATATTGAACCAATAGAATGTACCTACGTATATAATATAGCTAGGTGTACACTATACATGTTATATATTATAATATAGAAGACTTTCTAAATCGATAGTCAACGCGTTATCACGACGATTATAACATAACAATATAATATTATCATTTTATATTTCATACTATGTAAACAATATCTATATATATATATATATTATATATGCCAAGTGTTCGGCACACTACCTACTTGTACTACATGATATACCAAAATATATATAATATATATGTATAATATGCGTATATACGGCATACTAATATATTAGTACTATTATACGCCATGATATAACGTCATAATATATAATAATAATAATATCGTGAATAAACAATAATAATTATATGTGCCATCGCACCGTGTCGTAGCACACACTACGCGGATGGGTAATACATTATAATATAGGTAAATAATGCTGCAGTGTAAACATATTGTCATCGCACACACGATGTATACCTATCTAGTTAATGTAAATAAGGTATATACCACTATGGATACAATAGATATTATTATACCTAGGTACTACACATTCGACTTTATACCTAATATATTATGACAATAAATACGTGAATATACATCTATAACAGTCGGTATATCTACAGTACAATATATATATACGTACATGGGACACAAGTACCGTATCCGATCTAATAGCTATATTAGTTACTATAACATATACCTATGGTTTAAGGAGCGGTAATGTGCCTGCAGTAATAAACGTGTGCGCGGACTCGGTGGCGGCTCTCGAAATCGGGAGGTGTACCTACAAGTTATCAAATTTCACCCGTATACCTCGTGCTAATTGAGTATTAGTAGATACCTATAATTGTAATACTGCACGAGTTATGACCGAAGCTAGTTTTTTTAAAGCATATATGTTCGTCAAGACCGTAGACCGTAGACCCACAGAATATTATTATGACTGCTCCCATTTTCCCGGAGTAATTTTTCATACCTAGCTGGTTCGCACGATGTATGGACATAGAATGTTTTCCATTAGCTTTTACTACACTCGTAGCATCGGAAGAGATACTACGTATGTCTTGCCGGGTAGGCTGCAGGGTGGCAATTCTGAACAAATTTACAGACAACTTTATCGCGCTCAAATTATTATAAATGTTTACGTTTTATTTTATTGATTTCGTATAACATTATTTAACTGCATAATATTATCTAATATTAATTCAATAAAATGTATTTTTTAATTAAATTAGCACGCGGTTTACGGGGGCCTCTCTTTCGTGTACGTGAAACATAAATTACATACGCCTAATGTGAGCTCAAATGATACACCTCCGCCATGGAATAATCGCCACCGTCCGGACCCGTTTATCAGATAATAAATAATAATAATATTAATAAAAAAAAAGAACTATAATTAGATAGATACATTATGATATTACTGTAATAACAGTCTTACGAACAAGCAATACTATACCTACTATAGTAGATACCTATCACAGGCGCAAATATAGGGAATTAAATCAACGGGGGCTTGAGCATTACCATAAATGGAAAACGGCCGTGGAAAGCTATTAAAAAATAGGATATTATATAGTAGATATATTATTGTACCGAACTACAACTTGTTACTTTTTATTAAAAAGAAAAGTCACATAGTTATCTCATTTTGTTTTTTCTAATATTATTTTCGGAAACCACGGTTAATTTTATCCTATACATTTTTGAGATTTTCCCTCACACATTCGATAACTAGTGAACACTGATCAACTATTGGACGATAAAGGATTATAAGGATGTGATACAAAAAAATCAATACAACTGAAATACAACCGGGCTCCACTCCTCAACCCCACCAAAAAAAAGCACGAACCTATTTGCGCCTATGCTACACATCATACAGGTATCATAATAATATACATATCTATACGGCGCTATATATAATAGAAAAATCTCTAATCGACGGTCGTCTATATACATCATATTTATACAAATAAAGTATTATATTATGGTCCATCAGTGCCAGTTCATCATCATCGCCGTCGTCCTCGTCAACAAGTACAATATTATTATTTCATCTCCACTGAGTATCCAGTCCGTGTTGGGTGGAGGGAGGGGGGTAAAAGAGAACAGTTTCCACGGGTGGCATATACATTTGTTCAGGGGCTTCAAATGTTTAATGACGAAACGAAACAAACGTTTTGTAGATTTCGGTTTTAGAATCATTTTTAGAATGATTCATAATAATTACTCACCTCCTACCTACTGATAAATGATATATGCACAGTTAGGTATATAAATATAATACCTACGTAGGGACACACTTTCGGCGATGGACATTTCGCTGAGATAATATTATTGTTTCCACGGCTTTGTTTAAAATACAACGCATGCCCAAACCATCGATGTGCTGATATGTCATCGTAGCCCGTAAGTAGAAAATACCATTATAAAACTTCATTTATCTTGGTAGAAAATCGCTGGGACGGGTGCATTTCTATTTTCGTTTGTATTATTTTCAAATATAAAATTATATACACAGGCACAGCAGTATAATGGGTCCTGATACACAATGGTATTTTTTTGTATTTCTCCTTATCGTACATCTTTATGATTATAATATTGAACTTCATATTTACAGTTTAAAATGTTCCATTTGTTCCTACATATTATCTGAGTTAGAGGTTTTCAACCCACTGCCCGCAGTGTCAGCATATTTTAAGCCCATGACCCCATTTTAAGCATAGCGTGTATTTTTCTATTTGAAAAAATTATAACAGCTGTACAAGACGTTATTGAACAACGTGAATCACTCCACTCGCTGAGGATTGCTGCATAGTCTTAAATACAACTAAACATAGAAAAATTAGTCGAGAAAATACAGTATAAAATATCCTACTAAAAAAAAATGAAGAATTTGTTCCTTAAAATGTTGAACTATAATAGTGCCTATGTTGTAATAATTATACGTAAACTATTTTTAATTTAAAATTTAGAAATATTTTAAATTATGTTAAGATAATAAAAACTGACTTTGTGTAAATAATACATGTTTTTATTACGAATGTGGTCCGCTGGTTAAAAAGGTCGAAGACCCCTGACCTAGTTAGTATTTATTTTACTACACTCAGGTCCATAGAATAAAATATATTATTCGCCGAGTCAGTGAGAGAGAAGCCGATTGACTGAAAAACCGACGCAATATTCCGTTTGACGATAAAATGGGTTTCTTTTAAAACAAGTGGAAAGCGAATACAATTAAGTGCTGTATAGTTTCGAGGGGAAAGATACAAGGAAAAATAATTATTTTTGTTTTAGTGATGGGTAGTAGGTGGGTATATAGTAAGGGTGGCGTTTTAAAATCTGCCACAGACGGCACGGCTATAGCATTACTACTCATCTAGTGGTAGTGCGGTGCTCTGACACTATAAAATATACTACTTCAGGCTTTATTGTAAGGCGCAGTAGGTCACTAATAATTGTGCAGTAAAAAAATGTAAAATGTGCAGTTGACTTAACGAATGAGTGGATACTTGAAAAACATAAAATGTATATTAAGAAGTCAGCTTGCATAATATTAGCAATAACGTAAGAAAAAAAATACAATGTTAATATCACCGACGATGACTAGACGGCGTCTGGTTGTATGTCATATTTAAGGGTTGAAACTAAAGAAGCTGTCTGTTTGTTGCACACCCTTATGCATAGAGTTTTATCTTTATATTTTTGGTGAAAAAACTGATTTAGTGCTGTTGTCATAGCAGGCCTTTCAGTTATAGTAAGTAAACCTACCCAGCTTATCTAAGACTTTTGCTCAAAACTTCGAATAAAAATAGAGTGTACATATTATAAACAAAAGTGTGTAGGTATTTTAAATAATTTACTTTAAAGAGTATTTTTGTTAGTAGTCGAAGTATATATTTTTTTCGAGGGGGGGAGGGAGTCTTCGCCATAACGTAAATTCTATTTGTGTGGTTGGATAAAGTCCTTACGATAAAGCCCGACACTACTTAATAATGTACTTCCATCGGCGCCACCACTACTACCACCACCTCCACCACCTCCACCACCGTCCCATACTCACGACGACACACTAATAATAATGGCGACGACAACGACGACGACGACGACGACGACGACCGTCGCTATAGACCCTTACGCGAAAGTTCGTCCGACTACGGTTCGAGTTTTGAACGTTCCCAAACGTATTATTGCTGCTGTTCGACGACGCCGCCTGCCGGTTCTGCTGCGAGGACGACAGCGCGCGGCCCAGCATGCTGTTGTACTGTTGTTGTTGTTGTTGTTGGTTTTGGTGCTGCTGGTTCTTGTGCTGCTGTTGCTTGAGTTGACGCTGCATGTGCTGTTGCTGCTGCTGCTGCTGGTGATGGTGCTGCTGGTGCTGGTTCCGATTGGTCTGCTGCACCGTCTTATTGGACTTGGACTCGTGATGACCGATCGCACGAATCGGCTGATTCAACAGTTTGCATATTCGATCGTATTCCGGCGTTTTTTCCAACTATATTCAAG
>WHPZ01578808.1:0-10655 GCA_016617965.1 Macrosiphum rosae
TATATTGCGATGAACACTCAAATTTCCAACGGCGAATTGCACGGAACTGTAGCACTGGTAACAGGTGGTGGTCGAGGAATGGGTCTCACAATCGTCGATGAGTTGCTAAAAAACGGTGCATACGTAAGTAACAAATTAATAAGTAATAACAATAATACAATATAATCCAATTTTAACCAGATTTATAAAATCGGTTTTGATATTTTGTTCTAATCACACTTGAAATTTTTACCAAATGTTTGTATTACATTTTTCCATTACACGATATAGTTTTCAACGACTCTTTTTCAGCTATTTATAGAAGTATGATATTTACCTTTTTTTTTCTATAAATATCGATAAAAAAACAATTATGCTCTGTCTAAAAGGTTAACAATTTAATACAAATACAATCATGATATACTGGGTTTAAAAAAAAAAGTTTTGGATAAAATTACTAGATTTTTTAAGACCGCTTGTTCTAACTACTTTTTATACTATTTTTTGTTCAAATTCGTCAAAATCACGAAAATTAGAAAATTATTTTGTCATTAAAAATCCATTTTTTTTTTAATATTCATTATTCATTCCTAAGATTTTAAAATCTAATTCAAGTTCTTCAAAATGTTGTTATTATGTAATTTAAAAAAAAAAAGTTTAATATAAAATCACATATACCTACATTTTTTATAAGCGTTTGAAATTAGATTCAAGTGTAAAATAACATTTTCTAGTCAAATATTTAAGGTTTTTTTGTTGTATTTTATTAATTATAATTAATATATTAATGGTTGAAACTTGAAAAATTCCAATGTCATTGAAATGATTAGTTTTTATACTTAATACAATTTTCAAAGTATTTATTATCAATTTAAGCTATTTATAAACATTTCAAATTATTGAATTTTTTACTAATTTTTTCTATAAATATTGAAAAAAGGTTTTTCAGGCCGACATCGAACAAAAAGCTTGACAATTTTATATAATATTCCATAAAAGTTCTTCCTTAAACAACTTAAAAATATTTAAAATTCATACAGCCACAACTTTTATTATAAGCATTTGAATTTTAAATTTTGACAAAATATCGACAATTCGCAAATTATTTTCATGTTAAAATTTATAAAAATGTAATGTTCTATTTTTTAGCTAAGACTTGGAAATGTAATACAAGTTCCTCATACGTAATTCTTAAGAATAAATATTGAATACAAATTTTTTATAGATACATTTGAAGTTAAAATTTAGACGAAATTTAATATTTAAACAAATAATAAATATTTTAGTTATTTTATTGTTTAAGTTGTAGGTATATGCAATGATTTATATGCATTGAATTCAAAATTAACACAGCCATTAAAATAATTACTCAATGACGAGGTTAACTTTACTCCTAATGTACAGGATAACGATTACTTATTTTCCAATTTTTGAGGTTCAAATATAATTTAGATGGTGAGCGTGTGTGTGTGTGTGTATAAGATTTTGTGTAAGTGATGATATATGTCGTGTATGTGAGTTTGTGTATTGTGTGAAGTAACATAATGTACGTATCAGCTAATGTAATTTATTGTAATTACGTAATTGTAATAATTGTAATTTTTTTTATTAAAATAAATAAATATTATTATACCTGCTTGTATTAAGTATTTTAAATTGAGAGCAATAATCATTGTATATTCTTCTTCTGTCGATTGAAATTACGCTGATATTTTTTTTTTATACATTTACAAAATATTTGCAATGTGGACATGTTCAAAAACCATAATAATATTATAATTCCATACAATTTTATTTCTAAACTTACTCTTCTTCGTTTCTCCGATGAATTAATAATTTCGATTTTTATACACTTTTATTTTTGAATTTAAATGTCAGTGCGATATTATTGTTTTCTCTCTTTGGTCCACGCGCAACATACTACATAGCATATTTATGTTCAGCAGAACCATAACCTTATGTTGTTAGCTTTAGTATTAGAGTGAACTGACCTATGATACAACTTTTGTTTTTTCAGTGTTTATCAAAGTTATAAGTACCATCTAAAATGTTTCAATTTAAAATGTTCATAACTTGCATAAAAATTTAAATATCATAAAAAAAAAAAAAACGTAAGAACACAAATTAACTCGTATTAACTTTAAGTATGGTAATAGATCAATTAACTCTAATACAAAAAGCTGACAGCATAAAGGTGAGTGGGTCAGAGTGTAAAAGCAAATTAAAATTGAACGCACTCGTAATTGAAACGTATGTGACATGCAACGATTGTGCACTATTCGTATTTTTCATACTTGATGCTAATGTGAAACTAATTCCTTCGGTAGTAAGTGGCGTTAATTTTTTGACTTTGAACTCATTACATAGAACTATACAACGATAAGATAATATTATAAGTTATATCCAATAACGATAAGAACAGTGCCAGAAATGCAGATAACAATAGCTTAAAAATATTATATTATAGGTATCAGATGATTATATTTTTTTGTTGGTCAAAAAGAATGAATACCTATATATAAATTATTATTGAAGATAACATTTTCGATTATCTATCTCCTTTAAATAATATAATTATTAAAAAAAAGAAATAAAATTACAATTTTAAAGATTCAAAGTAAGATTCTAAATACATATAAAACTAAATAAACAAATATTAATTTAATATTTTTAAGAAATTGTACATGATAAAAAGAAAACTATAAAAATAGCATTATATTCAAGCATACATGAATAAAACGAACATAGATAAAAATTATTTACATAGCTTAAAATATGAAAAGAATTTGATTTAAGGTAAATTGCACAATAACCATTCAATCATATTTTTTAGATTCTGAGTGGAACGATGAATGTATTGATTTTACAATGATGTGTGTTTTTTTACTTTATCGATTCCAGCAGCTGTTTCATCCTTTAGATTCTTAATTATATTTGAGACTTCTGATTCTGTAATTGTTGAATTAAAAATATCATCAAATGAGAGATCACTTATATTATTATCTTTAAGTTCGTTATTTTTAAAGTTAGTGTTATTCTCTAATGTATTTTTCCCTATTTCAGTAAAAATGCTATTAAAGAAATTTGAAATATTGGTTCATTTAAGGCATTTGTGACCTTGTTATCTATTAATATAGATTTTATTTCGTTCGATGAGTTTATTTCAGTGTTTGTAATTTCCTTAATTAATTTCCATGTCAATTTTGGACTTGATGCAACATTTTTAAATTTTGTTTTAAAAAATGTATTTTGGTGAGTCTTAAAATGTTTGTAAAATTATTTTTATAGTTGATATAATACTTTAGTAAATTTGTATTATTTGGATGTTTTTTTTACTTTCATTGCGATTTTCTGTTTATTCCGTGCTGAACACAGTAGCCCTGCAGTCATCCATTTTTTTATTCTTTTGTACTTAGCACTTATATTTTTAACTTCCGTTGCCGAGGATATACTATTATTTAATCTATATATATATAAAAATGTACGTTACCTCATTAATCGAGAACGGCTGGTCCGATTTGGCTCAAGTTTTTTTAAGATGTTCGTAATTGCTAGGAGAAGGTTTTTACGAAAGAAAATTTAGGAAAATCCACCGGAAAAGTAGGAAATCTGGATGTAAAAAATACAACAGTGTATTATATATTGGTTGCTATTGGTTAATCGGGCATGTTTGTTGATTTGTATTATTAGCCATAGAAGAAATTACATTATTTGTACCGCCTAATATTAATGCGAGTGCTAGTGATAAGTTGTGTTTCCTAAGATACCATCCAATTCAACCTTCTGGAGATCTTCATAATTTACCATTTAAAACATGTCGTTTATATTATCGAATAATGTAAAATCAAACTATGGTTCAAAGAAAATGGCTTTCCTATTCACTTCATCTCAATAAAATTTACTGTGTTACCTGTTTGTGCTACACTGATAGAACCAGTCCGTTTACTCAAGGTATAACACCATCGACAAAACATGTATATAATCAAGTTGAATTACATGAAAAAAGCAGTACTCATGGAATGGCACTCATGTCGTTTTTATTACAGAGTAAAAATCAATGTACTAAGTCTTTATTAACAAAAAAACATAGTGAAGATGTATTACAAAGACGGCTAGTGTTACGAAGAATAATAGATATTATTAAATTTATTGGAACTCAGGGTCTGGCATTCAGAGGAAAACATGAAGCAGCATTTTCGCTTGACAATAATAATACTAATCATGGAAATTTTCTTGCACTAGTTTTACTACTTGCAAAATATGATCCTGTACTTGATCGCCATGTTAATACATCGATAGAAGCAAGTAAAAAAAGAAAAGAAACTCATCATAATACTAAAGGGCGTGGTAACTTAGTAACTTTTTTATCTAAAACAACAATTAATAAACTAATTAATATTTGTGGAAATCAAATTCAATTGGCAATCGCTTCTCAAGTAAAAGAAGCATGGAAGTTTAGTTTAGAAGTAGACTCTTGCCAAGATGTAGGAGTAATGGATCAAGTTGCAATTTGTGTTAGATATGTACGAAATGGCATTGTACTAGAAAGATTATTATGTATGACTCCTATCCGTAATACTGCTGGAAGACAATATTTTGAATTGGTCAAAACTATTTTGAATAATTTAGGATTAGATATTAGAAATATAATCAGTTCAGCTTTTGACGGTGCTAGTAATATGTCTGGAAGATATAACGGACTCCAAGCAGCGTTAAAAGAAGTGTCGCCTTCAATGATTTATACACATTGTTATGCTCATTCACTTAATTTAGTTATGATTGGTTCATGTTCAAGTTGCTTAGAAGCACGCTTATTTTTTGGATTATTAGAAAAGGTAGCAGTATTTATTGGAAATTCTTATAAACGTACATCAAAGTGGATTGAAAATTTGGAACAATTGGTTGAAGGACGTGAGACACTGAGAAGATTACAAAAAATTGGAATTACTAGATGGTGGGCCAAAGACAAAGCGCTTGAAACTATATTTGATGTAAACAAGTATGTTGTGCTTTTAAAAACACTTTATAGTATAGCGTACAGTGATCAATTTGAATCCAAAGTTAGTTTTGAAGCTCAATCTATTTTGCAAATATTCTTAAAATTTGACACAATTCTTGTAGCTTTTGTTTTTAAAACTATATTTAAGTACACTACACCTGTAAGTAAATATCTTCAAACTGTGTCATTGGACTATCTAACAGCACATCAATTATTAAAGAGTTTAGAAAAACAATTATCTAATATGGCAAAAGATTCAATATCAACATTTGATAATATTTTTAAAGCTGCATTATCATTTGCAAGTTCTGTTAATGATATTTTAACTAAAAATGAAATTGAATTAGAAATCGAGACAATACTATCACATAAACGATCACGGAAAGTTAAAAGAATGTTTGATGAAACTGCAACGGATGAGTCAGTAAGTGCTTTTGAAAATGATAAACACAAGTTTCGCGTGAGTGTTTATCAAGTTGTAATTGATACTGCATCTAGACAAATCAGTGTAAGGTTTGGTGATTCAAATACAATTATGCAAGATGCTTCATACTTGGATCCTAAAAATTTTAAAAGAATAAATGAAGATCCGAGTGTGATCCCACAAGGAGCTTTACAGTCTTTAGCAAAAATGAGTAGTGTTGAACGAGATGGTTTAGTTGATCAATTAATATCTTTTGCATCCATTTATCATAATATTTCAAATAATACAGAGTATCAATCAAATGTCACTGATTCAGAAAATGATGAAGAAACTTTAACACGTTGTTCTATTGATCAAAACTGTCAAAAGTGTATTCCATGTGCTATTAAATTATTGAAAGATTTTAATTTACATAGTAGCGCATACTCAGATTTATATATTGCATATGAAACTTTATTAACAATTTCTTTTACCCAAGTCTCATGTGAACGTTCTTTCTCTAAGCTTAAAATTATCAAAACTCGTCTCAGATCACTTATTGGTCAAGACTTGTTGGAATCCTTAATTTTAATAAATTCTGAGGCAGATATTATTTCCGAATGGAACTATGATGACATTATTGATAAGCTTGCAAGTACATCTAATGAAATGAAGCGATTGTTATTTTAGAATTAAATTGTTCTTAATAATTAATAATTATTACTATCCTTGATTTATAATATTATAAAAGTTGTATTTAAAATGAAATAAAATATTATTATTATTTCATTATTTGTTTATATTGTGTCTTAACAATTAACACAAAGCGTTTGATTCTATAGGTATACTCTTCTATAAAATCTTCTACATTTTCCTCCTTGCCTTAAATTAATAAATAATATTTTTAACGATTTTGTAAATTATAAAGTTTATTAATTCATGATAATTTTTAGTGAAAAAAATTAATCATCTTTTTCAAGCAAATTATTATTTATCACTATTGTTGAGGCCCTTTATAAGTAAATTGCCGGTGAGGCCCTTGGTACCCAGTCCGACCCTGCTTTTAGTCAATATATATATTATATTTATACTAGCTGATCCCTTGCACTTCGTTGCTCTTTAAATGTACCAACTCTATATGACTCAAACTTTGTTCAAAATTCGTTATTTAATATTCGGTGTATGGTCTTCAAAATGTATCTTAACTTTTCCATTGCCCGGAATAAAAATTCTGATTTTTAGCAGTATATTATCAAGTAGGCAATCTATCTGCGGTAGATCGTGGACTCCGTCCTGTTTGTACGTAAGTGTATGAGTTAACTCTAAAGTATCAAAGTTACACCAAGTTTGTCGTATTCCACCTATGGTGGATTAATATAATCAATTAATACAAAATCCTAACCCAACCTAACCGTACTAATATCAGATGAATAAAAAAAAAACAAATTTAACCATTTTTAAAGTAGCCTGTCTTCTTCCTAGAGGTGTAATATACACATAAACATTCATTTATATATATATATATATATATATTGACAAAAATAATAATATAAATCAACAAACATGCCCGATTAACCAATAGCAACCAATATATAATACTCTGTTGTATTTTTTACATCCAGATTTCCTACTTTTCCTACAATTTTCTTTCGCAAAAACCTTTACCGGGCAATTTCGTAAATCTTAAAAAAAATTGAGCCAAATCAGACCAGCCGTTCTCGATTGATGAGGTATAACGACATTTTCTCGCTCCATTTTTATATATATAGAATATAGATATATAAATGAAAGTTTGTGAGTAGATTAGACCTCTGGGAACAAGACAGGCTAATTTAAAAATGGTTAAATTTGGTTTTTTTTTATTCATTGGATTTTAGTACGGTTAGGTTAGGTTAGAATTTTGTATTAATTGATTATATTAATATACCATAGGTAGAATATGACAAACTTGGTATAACTTTGATACTTTAGAGTTAAATCATACACTTACGTACAAACAGCACAGGGTCCGCGATACAGCAGGTAGATTGCCTACCTGATAATATACTGCTGTGAATCAGAATTTTTATTCCGGGCAACGGAAAAGTTAAGATAAATTTTGAACACCGTACACCGAATATATTAAATAACGAATTGAACAGAGTTTGAGTCATATAGAGTTTGTACATTTAACGGGCAACGAAGTGCACGGGGTCAGCTAGTATTATATATTATATCATAATATATATAATGGAAACCACACGAAAACCTTACGAAAAATTAGTCCAAAAATATGTTTCTGTTAAAATAAAATTAGAAGTTCAAAATTTGAATTATACATACAACTTTTTGTTAAATTTCATTATTTTGTAGATTTTCTAAATAGTTCTTATGCAGTTTTTTATTTGGGAGCATATACAAAGCTATTCATACCTACATATTAACAATTATTACTATACTTTTAAAAAACGTTCCAAATTTTTAACAACTAATTAATTATTCAGAAGAGTTTTCAACACTATACTAAACTGAGCATCAATCAGAACCTTTTTTAAAAATGTATAAGCTATACAATTATTATCATCACATTCGAATTCTTAATAATAAATAATAATACTCGATAAACTCTATCCTGCGCCGAGGTGATCGAAGTGAGACAAGTGTCCAACACTAGGCGTCTGCAATGTATATTTCGTGCATTTTAGCAAATACCTGTTTAGAAAAATTTGCAGTCCCCTTAAAAATTTGTTGAATTTTCATAACAATTGGTGTCTGATGAAATCACTTATCAATAGTTCATGGCAGATCTTCTTGAACTTATTTTTGCCAAGTGTACAAATTTCATGATGATTATTCAAAAATATCTTTTTACATGGAACATTTATTACTATTAACTTTTATAGGTGTCTTTATTAGACATTAACGAAGAAATAGGAAATAATGCGATCAGTGAATTAGAAATCAAATACAAATCGTCTTCAAGTAGATTATTATTCATAAAGTGTGATGTTACCAATGAAATTGAATTCGAAGGTAAATTATGATGTCAATAGTTCATGTTTAGTATAAACATAACAAATTACAATAATTTATATAGAATTCAGAACATTTTTTAATTTTAATTTTTTTTTTTCATATATATTTTTAGATTCGTTTAAGAAAACTATTGAGAAATTTGGAAAAATAAACATTGTTGTTAATAATGCTGGTATCATGTCCAAGTATTTGACTTCGTGGGAGCTGGCCATCGATTTAAATTACGTAAGTAGCCAAGTATATAAATTCACCTAAATCTTGCACCAGTAATATTTTCATATTGCCACGATCTTTATTTAATTTAGTCCAATTCATTGTTGTACTATAATTTATTAATGAGGGTTAACCGGTTAACGAGATACAAAACAGGAACAGTTCTAATATTGTTTTGTTATTTTTAAAAGTATCAGTTCTTATATTAAATGATTTTATACCATCGGATTACAGAAAGCAGTAGTCCGTGGGACCATACTAGGTCTCAAGTACATAGAAAACAAAGTAGACAACAACTCTGCAGTGATTAATGTAGCATCGATAGTTGGACTATCTAACACAATCTTACCTATGTATCAATCGACCAAAAGAGCCGTTATCGAATTCACAAAATGTATTGGAGTGAGTATACCGTTAATACCTTACAATATATTTCACAATACGAACATTTTTGTTATTAATTCTTATTTTAAGACTTATATGTGTATAAAAGCTATTCTTTTTAATATTAACAACCGAATTGTTATGCGTTTCAAGTGTCCGTCCAATGCGAAAGCCACCGGGAATAACGTTAGAGTCATGGCCATTTGTCCAGGCGCAACGTTCGACGGATTTGAAAACAACATTGAAGGGAAAAAAGCTTTAGAACAAGAAATTGAGGAGTTAATTACGAGTGGTGAAGAGATCCCGAATCCAAATAGAAAATTAATAATACAGAGGTAATGTGCATCCGATCACGTGATTACGTTATGGTGTTACATTTGTAGTAGATAATATGAAAAAACTTGAAAATTTGTATTACAGCACTGATTACTATAAAGCTGCATTTCTTCACGTTATGAAAAACGGCAAAAATGGAGACATTTGGATATCCGAAAATGAAGAGCCTCCGAGACTTACACATTTCTCTACTCAATATTAAAATATATCAACTCCTAATGGAATTTTAATTTTCTATACTTTACTGATTATGATAAAATGATTAATTAAAACATTACTTTGATTAGCACTTTTACTTTAAAATGACAGCTTATTCTAAATTCTACGATCCGAAGCAGAATGTTTATATGAGTTTTTGAAGGTTAATTATGAAATATTGAAATAATAAAGTTTTGTTTAAACTAATTAAGGTTTGAGCTGAATAGTCGAAGGTGTGGGTCTCAGCTGAAATTTGTATTTTCATATTTACAGGAAAGCCTTTTTTAGTTTTTACTTTTTACGGGCATACAATGGTTTAAAATTGCATGTAATACATGGGTAAAAGTCTTAGAATAAAATGTTTATCAAAAAATGTTTATTTTTTTTTTTTGCATACAAATCCATATAACTCCATTTGATTAAAAATATAATATTATAAAAATGTACATCTTCATTCTTCAACCTATAGGTCACTGTAATGTATTTGTTAAATTTGAATTCAATTACAACTGAGCATAAGGTTATCTGATCTAGTCTATTTTTATCTACCTATTGATTATAAAAATAAGTTTTCATTTAACGAAATGTATGGTGAGTAGAAATTGTCTCTTGGAATCTTGGACTTAGTCATGGTGATGAATTGATCAGTCGGTTTTCAAAAAGGTTATGGTTAACATGTATGTCAAGTTTGCAACTTAATGTTAGTGAGCATAATATTCGTTGATTTAATATTTATTCAAAATTAATTGTTTAGAACAAATAATATTAAAAAGAAAAAAGGGGAAAGTATAGATAACCACTCTGCGTCTCTGCTGTAGAGTAGGTTTCGAGTGTACTTTGTCATTGACTAAGTCTCAGTAATTGTTGTGTTAAATTGTAATTTAATGATATTAAGATATTCTATTGCATACGAAAAACTATTATAGGTGATACGGTATGTAAGGCATTAGCATACAATTAATCTAAATGTTTTTAAAATGTCATATGTAGTGTATATTATGTATATAAAACATAATAATATAGGTACGTAAAAATTTCAAGTACCCACAAAGAATATATTTTTTAATTAAACAAAATAACTGATATCGTAATTTGTGGCTTTGTACAAGGAAGGCCAATGTCATATTT
>WHPZ01578811.1:0-24421 GCA_016617965.1 Macrosiphum rosae
TTAATATTCGGTGTATGATGTTCTAGATTTATCTTAACTTTTCTATTGTTTCAAAAATTCTGACTCGAAGCAGTATATTATCAGGTAGGCAATCTACCTGTGGTAGATCGCAGACCCCGTGCTGTTTGTACGTAAGTGTATGATTTAACTCTAAAGTATCACAGTTGTACCAAGTTTGTCGTTTTTACTTAATTCCACCTAAGGTGGGTTAATATAATAAATTAATACAAAATCTTAACCTAACCTAACCGTACTAAAATCCGATGAATAAAAAAAACCAAATTTGTTTTAAATTAAATGAGAAATGCTACAATTTATGTATTGAGAACATTAGAGTGTAACGAGTTAATAGTTAAAAAATAAATAAATATATAGGTACCTATTTTCAATTGATTTAAAAATTACAGAATTCCACGAAAACGTCACGTTATGATGGAAAGACGAAAGTCACTGTGTCTAGACATCGTCTATAGAGGCTATAGAATATACGACGTTATAAAATTCAGAACAGAACAAATTCTGACCGGTATCCGACAATTTTCCCGTCTGGTGATCAGCAATTGAACCCATTTGTTCAAAACAGGTTTTGCTTTCTCAATTGTTCGAATCCGAGACGGTAATTTGTTTTAGCGACCTTTAAAATAATTAAACTACTTGAAGTGGACGTTTGATTGGAAAATGTCACCGCGAAAATTCTTAGAAGATTTTTTACTCTTAAATCCTCCTACGAAATCTTCTCTCACACACCATCCAGACCAAGTGACGGTTAACGATATTCAACGATTAATATAAGGGTATTATAGTAATATCGTGTTCTACATGCGGCCAGGTAACAAGAATTTTAATTAAATATATTAATATATAATATTTTTATAATGACATGTTAGTACCTATAAGGAAAACGGTGAAAAATAACCGAAAATAACGTCCACACCGAATATTATAATCATATACCTATTACCTATATGCCTATATTACAATATCATGATTCATGGCGTGGACCGTGGTCTACATTTTTCTGTTCCGATGCTTTTCACGATTTACAACAACAACAACAATCGAAATAATTCGTTCATTTCCGCATATGTTAACGCGGGAAGAACCTAAATATTATGCATAATATAGTATACATACCACTCGCATATTGTAGTATTATACGCGATGCAAACAACAAGTATCACGGACGGCTCAAGTCGCCGGCAGAAAAACACGAAAATATGTGTTTGTCGAACAATGTCACGAATATAATATTATTATTATTATCACTCGCGCCTAAACGTCGTTATTGTTTACATATGATCATATTATGTATCATATTGAGCGTTATAGACAATAATACTAAAATGCTCATTGCTCAATGTGCGGTTTTCGCGTATATATATATACCACCTATACATAATATGTGTGCCTGCCATATAACGTGTATCTTATTATATACACAGCAAATACGTACAACATCACACACCGCGATCAGAGTAAAACGATATGCGATCGTGTGATCCGCGCGCTCGTACACGTTCAAGGACAAGTTTTTTGTATTTAGCGACGCGAGTGATCGTCCGACGAAAGCATAATATATTATTATTATTATCATAACGTGGTGGGATATACAATAATAATAATAATATATAATATATAATACGCGCACAAGAGAGCGGGGTGAACGAACAACAGGGAACGGAAGGAAGTCACTCTAGGTCATTCACACCTGTCGAATATAATATTACGTATTTCGATATTACTGTACCTAGTTGTATAGGTACCTACATATATACGTAATATATATATATATATATTTATTTAAGTGCGCGTGCGTGTCTGTGCTCGCCGAGCGGTGTTCATTCAGAACTGGTGTTTTCACGCACGCGCGTTCTGCACCGTGCACGCGGCGCATACCGGCCGCGGGTCAACGGGGCGGCCGAATTCCCGTCTACATTCCAGGAGTGCCGCTCGCGCGGCGTGTCCGCCGCCGCCGGTCCGGTCGTCTACCGCCGAGCCTCCGGAGGCGACGGCGGCGGTATTTCTACCCCACCCCCTGAACGACAGGCGGTTTATTCTTATCTCGTTTGCCCGGGGCCCCCTGTCGGTTTTCGGGGTCTATATAACCTCCTCGCCTATATAACGCCTTCAACGCTACGCGAAAACGAAAGAGACAAAAATATAGGTATATGATTGACCCGGTACCACTCACACTAGACGTAATATTATTAAATCGTTCCATTAACCGCCGACGACGGGACCCACGAAATTGAACGCAAGTCCGGTCCGCTTTTAATGGATCTCACGTATATATTATATATACACCTATATAACATGTGTACCTAATAGGTAAGCGTATATATGTATGGGAAATCATTATCCAACGACCCATCTATCACGTCCGCGTCCGTGTAGATTCTTATAGATAAATTGCATCGCACGAATTCGTGGGGGTAGGAGTGGCAATAATATTACTTATATTATATCGTTAGCGTCCGCAGCGCGCGTGTACCTATATTTTAGTGGTGCAGCCGCCGAACGTCGGGTGATTCGTTCGTGTCTGTTCGAAAACTGTCGTATTGTACCATCTGTGACAAATTGTTATTATTGTGTTCATATATATATATATACCATCATATAGGTAAAAGGTATGTACAAAGTTGGTATTCGTATGCGATTCTTATACGTAATATTTATTATTATACACTCGAGAAACGTCGTATACCTATTTTTAATTTTCGAATTATTTATCTACTTAACCGTCGAGTTATGCGGTATAACAGCCAGTCAGTATGGGGACCTATACAGTATACATAGGATTGTATAATATACTATTCAGGAATGATGACAAGACTGTTATGACGTACGGCCAGTGATATTGTTTGTTGTACGATTTTTAAAAGTGTTTTTAAGAGTATTTTTCTGCCCGTTAGGTAGGCCTATATTATACACAAAACTTTTTTTGTTGTTATTTACGTTGTTTGAACACTGTAAACTACGCACTAAAGACGTATTTTCAAAAACGAAGACACATATGCAAACCATTGGAAATTAGACACTATACCTATAGCTGGCAATTACACAGAATATTTGTTTCAACAAATAATATTGTTATCTTCTGTAAAATACGTATATATACTAACAGAGTAAAATAGAGGGGCCCTTACCTGTAGGTACTACAACAGGCGTATATGCATCATAGTATATTGTACATTTTACAATATCCTTAAGTTGTTCGGTTAATGTTTATTCATCCAAGGAGTTATATCACCATATATAATATATAATAAATAGTAAATACATACTGGTTCAAGAGATCCGTGTTCGTGTTACATGTATCTAATATATTCATATACATATATCTAATATTATGTAACGATTCGTAAGTGAAAAGTATATTTAACAATTAAACAATTGATATTTGCTATATGTTATTGATAATTACCGTGATATGTGAAAACACATATTTTAAGTTAATTTTCTACTAAGAAATTTTAAGTAGATCTCCTTAGTCCTTATCTTTCCCATTTACATGATTGAAGAGTATTTTCATAACAAAGTGGTAACAGTTTTCTACGTTTTTAACTAGGGAAGTACATATAGTTTTTCCCTCGGTTTATCCTCAATAAATAAAATCGACTTTGCCTGAATAACTCCAAAATAGATTGGTGGTATGTGAAATGAAATGTTATGGCACGTGGTATCACTGTGGTGTTAAATATTAATAACCAATAACTAATCATTGTATATGGTATTATATTATACATATAGGTACCTTAAATTCATTAAACTCCCACGTCTTTGAGGATATATTTTTCACCTTGACATAGGAAAGTATTTTTGTTCTATAAATAATCTGATATACATTGTATATTATTGAACTCGAATGTGTAATATTATTAATTTATTAAACGCATATGCATTTAATATATTTTGAATTAAACTATAATATTTTATACAAAGTATTAAATTTTATTATAGTGTACAAATAATGTAATGGAAAAAGAAAATTAAAGTTTTTAAATAAACATTTCCAAATTATTTTAGTTTGTCATTAAACTAAAATTGTTATTATAGTTTTATTTCAAAACCAAAAATTGAATTAAACAATATGACATGATTATGCAATTTGCGCTTACTGATATTATACTGCGTTGACGACACAATATTGTGTTGTTATTATTTCCCATTAATTCAAAACATTTTTGTTCATATTTTATTATAATCTTGATCCTAAATAAGGTCAGCGGATATACAATTTTGTTTGTCAAAAACCAAAAAAAAAAAAATAACCAATCAACACAAAAAAACATGACTTTATTGGCGTGTGTAAAATTTGCGCGCGTGTTGAAAGACTATATATATATATTATAGGTATATAATATATATATAAACAAATGGCGTCGATGCAACGGCGTCGGTGGAAAGTTGCGTCATTGATGGCGGGCTATACGGTTTTTAGATATGGCGCGGATGGAGGTTCTCATCTGTGACCCGTTTTTACACGCCATTGAGTCCGAGTTTTCATTTTCCTTAAAATATAATTTACGTAAGAGACGTCTAAACGCAGGCGGAAAACGTTTTTTTCGGTGTAGGTAAAATTAATTTTTTTTTTACGAAGAAAGTTCGTATCGCGTTGACCACAACTGCGACTGCCTGGTAATACCTAACTAATGACGGATTTGCGTAAAAATATGAGACGATTACGAATATTGTTATTATATTGTCTATATATAATATTATATAGGTAATAAACCACATTGGTATACGCGACTGAATCTCGATAACATGGAAGTATAGAACTGAAATATGATGGACAGCCACAAGTGGTTGTACTCGTGCAGGAGAAATATCCGTAATTAGAGTGATTGAACATTTGAAACTTTGAACCACTGGATGACTTCCAGTTTAGTCCATTTAAACATAATACCCATACATAATATTATATACATGCTATAAATGCATATTATTATAGGTACGTCAACAATATCGACTTGAGCGTCAGGAGTGTCTTGAGCACATACCGAATAGTGAGGGTATTTGTAGGGATAATATACAATGTGATGCTGTAAAGGTTTTCACTATTATCTATGTTTACGATTATAGACTGACTTCATAATGGTTTGATGAAATATTTTTTTTTGATTCAAAAGAAAACGTGTTAAGAAAACAACAATTCGAACGTTTTTTTTTATGTATTTATTCCGGTTTTGGGTCAAATTCCGATAGAATCATTACTTTTTTTTTGCATACTCAGTATCTATAACCACTTAAACCAGTAATTTTGAATAGAAGCCAACATTTTTTAAAATATTTTGTGAAACATGGATTTTTTTTTTATTTTACATAGTATAGGCACGTTAATCATTAAAACTTCTTATTCGTTTTTTTTGTATACAGAAAATGTATAATTCTGTCGAAGTAATCATTTCTAACAAGATCAATAAGGTCAATTTATTTTGAATTGTCTCAATTAAATTAAGGTATTATGTATAAGTAGGCATTTTAATGTGCGTCTACAGTTATTTTATAATTCATAGTTCATACCACCTGTTTTGCTTACTGCAGGTTATATTCATTATTAAAATGATTAAGCCATTTTAGATTTTATCGAGTTTTTTTTTTTTACTAAACAAAAAATACATTTAAGTTCTTAATAGAGCGACTACACGTGTACACATTAATAGAACAATTCTTTTGAAGACCTGCAGCAGTTAAGGATATGGTATAAAAAAGGTTTTTTTAACAAAATGAGTCTTGCCCTTGGTCAAAATGATAATATAATATAATATAATATAAGATAAGATAATCTTTAGTAATTAAAAAAAACATTTTCTGAAACTACTAAATGGTCTAGTACCTATAGCCATCTAGATAATTTGTCATTATATAGCTATAATGATAAAAATAATAGGTAATTGGACAAAAGTATATTGGGATTTCAAGCTGATTGGAGATTCGCGGTGGCCCGGGCCAAGGTCATATTCACCCGGAAACACAGTCACCCACTCTCGTTTACAGGTACGTTTTAATATAACACGAGACAATTCACCCTTCACGACCAACAGAGAGGTCCTTTCACATTTTTATACACATATATACAGTTGCCGGTCCGATTGCAATGACTGTCTGTCTCACTCTACTGGTCTTTCACCAGTGTACCTTTCACTTTGGTTGCCTTTCACCGGCTCGGAATTGGCAAGCTTTTTCATGCATCTAAAGACACCCTTTCTCACATGCCATTATAATGCAGACACGGTCACGATTGAAGTCTAGGCCACTGAAGTCTCGTGGGAATGGGTTTTTATTATTTATTATTATACTGTTATGTGTGTGATATATACCATATTCACCCTTCCCCTTATAAAACTAATGGACAATCAAAGAGAATAGAGACAGGACGAATAATGGAATATGTCGACGTCTACACATAGGTTTGATATTACACCGCAAGTCTTCACGATTCAGAAAGACGAAAGTGTCAACTTAAACTCGCCCAGCTCGGAGTTCTTCCACTAACATAATATATTATACTCCTCCAAATTTATATATTATTGCTATAAAATATGTTAACGTTACTTATCTATTTATCTAATACCTATATTTTCTTAAACGGTATTGCATGAGTTATTAAAATATATTAATACATATTTAAATTTTGGCGTTGAATATGTATTATATAGGTACTATAAAATAACAGTACAGGAGGTATAAATCAACGATACAAATTTATTATTCATTGATATAGGAAATAGGTGATTCTTTTTAATATTCACAAATCACAATTAACATAATATACATTATAAGTATCCATCATAACATGATAATATGAAATATATTACGAAATAGATATAGTATTAAATATTAATAGCATTTGAATATAAAATTATAAACATTAAACACTAAATATGGAATATTAAAACTAAAGTTTTATATAATATAACACCAAACTAATGACTGCATGACGTAGGTCTTGTTGACCAACTTTATGGTTTTTTAATATTTTATATATTTTTTCTGAATTCTAAGCTTAAAGAAATGCATAAAATTAAATTTAAATAATATACAACCTATTTATATTAAATTATAATGTATGTACCAGATTATTTTTTTTAAATTAAAATTTAATTGTATTATTAAAAATAAATAATTGCATTTGTTAGTACCTTCAATTCAGTGTTTTTTCATTGAACATAACTATATTGAAAATTTAAAAAAGAAAACATGATGTATTTTTTTACTAAAACAGTATTTAATTAAAATTCTACCAAAAGTACATACTGCAGAAATTATTCTCATTCCATACATCACATACTCTCTTGCGAGTTGAGGGTGTAAATGTATACGAAAAAAGAAAACTATGAATTCATATCATAACATACCGTAACTATAGTGTACGAAATAATCACCATTTTTCACAATTAATTTTACGTTTCAATATTAATTAGCTGATTAGCCTAAGCATTTATATGTATATACCTACGAATATTGAATATATGATGTTGATGTATATATATATATATATTGTGTATATACTAACTCAACAGGTGCGCGATTGTTTGAAAAATTGGAGCAAGTGTTCTATTATAAAGGGCTAAAAAAACTTGCAAACGCGATGATAAAAATAAAAATAAAAAAAAAACGTATGTGCACGTGGCTTATAGAATTACTGTACTAAAAAATTCCACTTAAACGTCTATTAAAAATCTAAATGGATATAATGAGGTAATTCCATTATTGCGAAATACGCATTTATTTGATGAACCTTCAAACATAAAATTAATATTATACTATGATTAAACATATTATGAATTATTATTTTATTATAAGTCCTAAAAATGAGGTGCATATCAATATTATGTCTATAATTAATAACAACTATAAAAATAACAACGGTCAAAAATCAAAATAGAATTTTGACTTGTTACAAGTGTTTTTGGTTATATTTTTTTAATGCATGTCATCTGTCTCTGTTTACTTGCTCCTTGCACAAAGATAATAGGTAGGTACTTTAGTTGTGGAATACTTAATTTAATATTTATATGACTGGTAAATTAGTCTTCTACAAATTAAATTGAAAACCAATTTTTACCATTAAATTGAATCATACTTTTGGTTTTAAATAATAATATAATATAGGAACAAATAATCATGGTAGGCATATCATTTTAAATGGTTTTATAACCAAACGAAGGATAATTAATTAATAATTGTCAAACATATAATTACAGAACATTGGAAATTAGTTCACAAGATAAATAAACGAATACAAGTTAAATAAATTAAAATGTTAATAGAATGTAACGCATACAAATATTGTTAAATGTAAAATATCATAATAATTACAAGCTCATTTATGTATTATCAATGGAATGCGTTGAATGTCAATTTTTAGAAATTTCAAAGGTCAAATAATTAATTTTTAACCTCATGAAAAAAAAAATTAAAACATAATTTAACATCCTATAACGTAATTATGCGTGTCCACGTACATCATTAAATGATAAAGCAGTAAAATACTAATAATAAATTCAACCTATACTTCCATATTATTATGCTTCCGAGTTGTCGCGAGACATATTGCTTATTTGTATTTATAAACATTGAAAGCGAAGCATATACGTTGACATAATTACATATTCGAACAATATTATCATAAGCAAACAATAACATAATAACTGTAATATTAATGTTAAAAAATAATTCAATATAAACTCATAGGTATTATATATACATAAATTATTGTTACTTGATCATGTATTCACTTTTTTGAAAGTTAATATTGGTTAACATTGAATGATACGTAAACAAAATTATATTGAACATTTTATGCATTATATTATATTATTATTATGTAGGTATACACAAACGGTAAGCGACAGGGAAAATCATTTACGTCAGTATAATACAACAACAATATTCTAAAACAATGTTGTTCCTCACCGTTGACACATATTTCAGAGCTGAAAGTGTTGTTTTAATTTCATGCACTATTTGCGACAGTCGAAAATGATTTATAATATTACACAATTTTTGTTCGTAACTAAACTCTTCAAGTCACAGTAGATTAACAATTCACAAATTGTATTAGTTTACAGTTCACCAATAATTTAATAGTTGAGTAACGTTTCGAATTAAAAAAAAAAACCAAAATAAAACATTTTATAATATAGCCATATAGATTATAGGTACCTACCTATAGCTGCTGTACAGATAGTTGATAAAATATAACAATTACACGTTATCCTTTTCATACAACGAATAATTACTTTATTCTCATTGAAAAACAACTAATTCAATTCACAGAACTTTTTATTAGTCCAAGTACCTATTTATATATTATATAATATAACCAAATCTTGAAACCTGTATTATTATTATGATTAGTTGAAGTGGTATTTTTATGACACATTGCAAAATTGAACTTCAAACCTAACAGAGATTGAATTATCATTATTTTCGTCATACGCACTTCATGGTGAATGATAATTTAGTAAATTTGAAACCAGCATAATATTTTAATATTTATTTAACACTTTATAATGTACCTATTTTTTGTAGAGAATATATTTCTGAGAATTTTGACGTAATAAGCAAATATAATCTATTTGGCAGTTCAACGACTTTTAAGTAGGTAGGTACACCCCCCACACGTATAGACTCGAGTTTTCACCGAAAATTAAACACGAGTGTAATGGTGAGGAGTAATACTTACTAATTTTCACTGGTGATTCAGCAACGATTTAAATTTGTAACGTATAAAATATATTATGTAGTGTATATAATATATAGGTATAAAGCCATTCATTCCTTATACCTACTTTTTAATTGAGTGTTTACTCATATGAATGGCATATCCCACGGCGGTTAATTGAAATCTATACATTATATCTAGAACGCTCTCATATTATATTTTTCCTACTTCGAGAGAAAAAAATTATCTGAGAATTTTTAATTCAAGACATTAATTAATATCGGGAAATCGTAAGACAACATCGTTGTAATGCGGTAGTAGGTACATACATACAATACGATAATACGAGCTGCGACTACGCGTGGAATGAGATTTCCGATATTGAAATGCACTATAGTCCTATAGCCATAGGTAAGTATAGTGTGAGTACCACTTATTTTGTGCCATTCCGATGACCGGCACCGCGATTTGGCCAGGTTTACTGTGCATAATAATCACGGCGTACACCTAACGGTAATGCAATTTAATCGAGCGATAAATAATAGGAAAACAAAATTTGTGCACGACGATATTATTATAACGACGACGTCGAGACCGAAGGTATGCGCGGCGAGCACGCGAAAAGGGCAGGTCAGAATTTATTTTTCTTCTGATATCCCCGAACACGGCCCCACGCGGCCGGTGACTGCGGTTTGTCAAATCATCGTGTCGGAAACCGGTTCCGCCGAATCGCTGCGGCTTACCGTTGGCGAATTTTTTTTCCGACGACGCGCGCACTGGACGCGGATTGCTGCCCGCGACGGACACATTTTTCCGGAGTGTATTTTTCGTACGGAATTTCATTTACGAAAGTCCACCACTTCGCCGCCGCAGTGGAATAATAATAATATTATATTATACGCGTTTCGGGCTCGCGCTGGAAATCGCCGGGCAACCCGCACTGTCGACCGGTTTTCATTCCCAGGATCCCCCAAAAAAATGCATTTAAACATCATAAAATATTATACCGGTTTCGTATCCGTTCGGCTTGGTGCGCACACATCATTTGATGCAGTTAGATACATAGTACACATAATAAATAATAACGCTTTACTGTAAGCGCGCGCGAGTTAAGCATGTTTTTATAATATTAATTCATATTTGTCCGTATCTTAAGAATACGCGATAATATACATTCAAATGTTTCATCGATCATTATAGTATATTAGGTGCCTACTGCCTACCACCACGTCCAACTATTATACAGATACCTACTATAATATAGAGGTGTAGGGTGATGTGTGCTTGGCAATCGTGTGTCCAGGTTTTCACGTTGCCGCCGAATAATACAGCAGTTAGCATAATTTATTGTATTTATTCATATTATAAGAATATTATGTGGGTTATATAAAAAAAAAACTTATGAAAAACTCCTATATGTATAGTAACGGTGGCCTTGGGTGCGACAATCTCCACTAGTCATTTTTATGTATCGTCGCGTCTTCGTGCGATGGTGATTATATCAGGTTCCTATATACATATTATTACCTCGAAGTCAGTATTCATATACTAAAGGTACTTATTTAATATGGTTATTAAGATGGTCCTCGATTGCAAAATGAATATTTTATTTTTTTTGAAGTTTGTGTCACCTCTTAATATTTTTTCATTCCATAAATAAAAATATGATTTGTGTAAAGTGCTTAATCAATCAGACGAAAATAATCCGTTATCTCTATAGGGTGGTCAAATGTTTTATTCACATATTAGACTAAAAAAAATAGTTATGAATACTTAAGCTATAATTTCTTATTGTATCCTATTTAGATTTTAATTCTATACTGTATAACCTTATTGTAAATTTGTAACAATTACTGCACTTATTAGTTATTACTCTTTTTGGGGTGTTGAATATGACTAATTATAAGGGTGATTCTCGATAGCTCAAAACTCATGGTAATTCGAAGTAAATGCTCTGTCAATTGAAAATTGGTCCCTGATTTTGAATTAACAATGCATTTAGATTAAGTTTGCAGGAAATAAACAAAACAAAAAGTCTTAGTTTATTCAGAATAAACCGTTTGGGTTTTAAACAGTTTTAAATAATGTTTATTTTTATTTTTGGTCAGAGCTATGTCAATATGTCACCAATACATCAAATTTAAAATAATATAATTACATTATTCATATAATTATAAATAAAACTCAATCAATTTTAAAATGTTGTTATTATTTTTATATCTCTACATTGTTCATCCCTTAGAACAATTCAAAATATATGCAATATGTAAGTGTGTTAATATTTTATACCCTAAAATATTTTTCTGTTCTTCATAGTTGATACACCGGAGAAGCTCATAAGAAAACGTCTCACAAGTTTCACTACGCCAATTGTATAGATCTATATAATATTACATGATAATACGAATACAGATATTATAGGCGTTACGCAATAACAATTGAATTATATTAATAATAAGACATTTAAACATAATATTATATTGATAATAATATATCGTAACCATCTGGGGGCGCCGCTGCCGACAAATTGATTTTCCGATATTTCGTTACATAATAATATATAGACGAAACGTTTCGTAAAGGCGCGCCGCTGCTCTGCAGGGGTTATAGTGGCGGCGGTGGTGGCGACGGCGACTACGGAAAACTGTTACGCTCGTGGGGGTTGTGATCGTCATTCGCCACCGTCATCGTCCCCCGAGATCGCTGCATGACGTCAGCAGAGCGTGGGTTTCGGATCACTTTGCGAGCTTTATTTCTGTGCAAGCCGGTATACACCATCCACGACGATATTGTATATTAAAGGAGGATTAAGTCGAACGCGCGGAGGCGGCGATACGGTGGTGTGGTGGTAGGTCCACTGGGGAGGTAGCATGTATATATGGCTTGTGTATATTGTTGGTATATGTGTGTGTGGGGCGGCACCGCCCTCGAATCGTCAACGTAGTCCAACGCCGATTTAATAATAGTATATTATTATATACATCATATAATAATATATAGTTTGGACGATTTTCTGACCGAGTTTTCTACACCCACGTATTATAGTCGGTACCGTACGTCCGTACGCGATCGTATCATAGTTTCCTATAATAGGTTGGGTTCAAAAGATTGCTGTTCCTCTCCCGTATTGAGATCGTTTTATTCCTATATAATATTATATTAGAATATGAGACGCGTGTCCGCAGATCACTATTATACATATTATTTTACTATATACGAAAGCTAACATATGTTTTTTGATTCGCTGTCCTCCTGCGTATTATGTACACCGTTTATAAACGCGTCACCCGATACGAGTGTTCTGCCTGCTCGGACTTCGTATAATGTCATGTCCGCGATACTCGAATCAAACATTCAAACGGAATAATATAAGCTGCGCACAGACAGCGAATAATAAAAATAATATATTATAATAATGACGAAAAATCAACCCGGAATCGAGTCGACATAATATACATAATATGACATTATGGTGTGCGGCTCGGAGAGGTGCCCAACCTTTGAATAGTCGAGCGAACGTGTTTAGAATGTTCAGATTGTTTTATTACTCACCGTATGGTATAATAATATCATATCGTTTCTTTTTTTCCGCGATACGGATTCGCACCTACAAATAACAGAGCGGCCGCTGTATTATGTGAAAAATAATATAATATAATAAAACATGATGCCAGTAACGCGCATAATAGCATACCTACCTACGATGAAGAGTCGCACAGACAATTTGAATAAAACAACTATTAAATCTTTGGCGCCGTGTGATCGTAGTATAGAATTTAAAATCTACGAATTTAAAAAACAAATATATAATTTCAGACATATTCCCAATTGTGTTAAATAAAACATTTTAAAAACAACGAATGGATAGTTACGTATAATATTTTTTTTAATATTGATAGAAATAAATGGACGATGCTCGGGCAAAAGGGAATAAGTACAAAAACACTGTTTTGAGAAAACTAAAAAAAAACCGTTCCTATTTGTACAATGACTGATTACTTATTCCTTTTTTCTCATAGGTATTTTAAAAAAATGAACCTACAATTTGTTTAATTTTCCAATTCCAATCGTTGTAGATTATAATATTCTACAAGAATAATCAATAAAAAAAAAAAAAAAAAAATGGAAAAAATGGGCTTATTCCCTCCCTTTTACCCGGGCATTGTCCAAATATAATATGTTATAAACTATATTATTTTCCTTAACTAAAAATGTTATTGAAACACAAAAAAAATGTGCCAATATTGAATATAATTTGATATAAATAGTATTAAATACATTCATTATTTTTGTCTTATTACAGTTTAGGTTTCAAACTTTAAACAGTACAGTTTTGAACCGTAATAATGAATATTAAGTGTTTTTATTTTTAACTATGTTAGTTTATATTTATTTTTGACATCAAATGGAACGATACCTTCACCTCGGCCTTCACCGATAGACCGCTAGCGTAATTTTTTTATTGTTATCATATGAAATGCATAAAAGGTAACTATAAGGTATAGAAATATTTACATTAATAGGTGTTTTAAATGTATAATAGGTAGGTAAATTATTTTAAATTGCAATTAATGCATTTAATAACTATAATAGGTAACTGGTATTATACTATTATGTATATTATAGACTCAACCATGATTATAGTATGAAGACTTGCATTAACATCATTCCATTTTTATGAACTAAGGTTCTCATGTGAATACATTAAAATTATTTATTTTTTTAAATGCCACTAATTAACACGTTCCGATAAGTAAACGCATTCGATGTATAAATAGTACCTACCTATATAATGTTATTAGAACGCATAAACTACATATAACTATTATTAAACGACGAGTAAGTACGTGTTTTATAAAAAAAACTCTTCGAATGTAATAATGTGATACATATAGATTATAGGTGTAGCAATAAGTATCATTTAGATCTCTACACCGAGATCATTCGATTATACTTTGTGGAGAACGACAACTAAAACGCGTCGCAAAAATATCCCTGTTATTTCGAGACTGCAGTTTTGAACGGATTTTCGAGCGACCTGGGTTGTAAGTTTCGAGACTATAGTAAAAAATAATACAAGTGCATACATAAATACGCCCACACAATTCTTGTCACGATTCGCCATCACCGTTTCTATATAAATATATATTATAGCGATGATCTCGACGGCAGCGTAGACATTTTCCGAATATTTGTCGGATACGTATACCTATATATATATATTATATACGAGAACGAGACGGCGGCGACTGCCGCTCAGGCCTCGGCCGTCGAATACCAATATATTTAATACAATAATGATGTATTATACAGCTGCGGTATGAACCTAGGTTAGGTTATATTATGTGTACTACCTACTACAATAATGCATTGTTTTCCGAGACACCTTATGGGATCCGTCTGCGGCGGCGGCGATGACCGCGGCCACAGCCATTGCCGTCATCACACACACTTACACACACTTACACACACACACACTCGCGGGCACAGGTAAGACGTATATAATATAATATAAGCATTGCGTACGTGATGACAATTCCGTTACAAGCCAAGGAGTGTCGAATCCAGTCGACCTTCGAGAGAGATGGACGACCAAACGTTCTTCACACACACGCGCTAGACCTTGGAAATGTAACTTCACCGGCGTCAATGACCGGTGTGACGTCACTCGGGGATTTTCAAGAAAAACACACATACACACAAACATACGAAAATCATTATATGTGTGTGAGCGTATGGACTTCTCCACCCTTTGAAAAAAAAAATCAAAACCTATCCCTGACCGGTTTCCAGCAGCCGAAAAAAAACCGGATTTCTTTTCCTTCTCATTTCTTACGCTTCCATACCGACTTCATCTACTACTATTACTACTACTACTACTACTAATAATAATACTACAACTAGGTACTGCTATTACTGTATATGATATATATTAAATACTTATACCCAACCGACTATATATACTTCTAATCCCGCGGACGCGTGGCCGCACGTAAGAAGTTCGATGAGGCCCAGGGGGAAAAATGTTGTACGCTTCACGGGTTTCAGGAGTCATCGACCTTGCGGGACGGCCCGCGATGGCAACATTATGTACAATATATATATATATATATATTATGAACCACACACACACACACACGTGCGTTTGATCGCGTCTATATATTTAAAAAAAAAACAGCCGCGCATGCGTATGTGTACATATAATATGGGCTCGCAGCGAGAGACTGGAAATCCATTAACGTTTCCTTACGGGTCTCGCGCTCGCGCACGCCTTCCGGTGAAGCAGTCGGCGTCGTTGTAGACCGTATCGTATTATATATTACATAATATACCATTTTATACAATATACACATACACTTATTGTATTCAAGAGCAGCATTTCTATCGTATACTTCTACATCAATTATCAGTCGTGGACACGGGACTTTATAATGAATATTCACCCCGCCGACGAAACGACGACGACCTGTTGTACGCGTATCAGCTGGTGCCAATGTATACGAGGGGTGTTTAATCGCAGATAGCCGTTATCAAAATATATTATAGTAGAATATAAATATCTACCGCGTAAAATACTCTGTACAACACTACATACCCGTGTACGATACGTGGACTGAAGTTTACTATATCGCGGTCGTTTCGCATCAGGTGCGTGTGTAATCGTCGTGAGAACTGTCCCGCCACGGCGGTATACAAGAATTCGTGCGGAAATCCTATCTTCGACCATTTTATATACCTATATATTATATATATTTAATATAATAATATAGGTACTAGTACAGTCGTACGCTTGTATAATATTATAATATGACATGCAGCAGCGGGTGTACCTATATTATACCTTCAGAGCCCGTGACATTCGCGCAGAATTTCGCGATGATATTATATTGTTACGTAAACTCTAATTGTAATATTCAAGCACTTAAAATGCAATCAATTGAATATTATCGCTGTCCATTATAGGCACCATATAATATTATAAATACATTTTAGCATCAAGCTTGTGCTGTTACACAACCAACTGATGTGCGTCTACAGCGCCAAAAACAGGACCATCATCACTACCATATAACTTACCTATACCTACACATTACAATATAATATAAGTAAATACACTCGTGACCGAGCTTGGGCACATAGTATTATAATATGCGTATAGTCATGCAGGGTCCTCAAAGTGTTGTATGACAAAACCGGTGGAGATGCGTAAGAACCAACATAAAAATAATATAATCCACGCATCGTGTTGTTGTCGCATGAAATTCGGAAGACCCTATAGACGTATATTATGGTGCCTAGTGCCTACGCCTAACTACCCGTGGACAATATAATATTAATAATTGTTATGCTATACATTATAATTATATGTCTTACAACTATGCCCGTGCCCATGCGACCGTTACCTCGGATGTTTTTCTTATAATAAAATATTATGACACTTTGATTACGTTTCGAGCGAAGACGCGTTTTATGTAGACCGCGTATCACAGCTTTTCAACCGAAATTCCTAACGAAAATAATACAGTCGCTATATTGTCATTTAATATTCTTATTATATTAGGTATACCTAATCTACATAATGTTTTTGAATTATTTATATTCGAATTCCCTAACATGTCGTCCGTATTATTCAAACGATCATTTATAAAACTCGTATTTGGAACATATCACTAAATAAGAATTATTTTTTTTTCTTTAAATATACAGTAAAATCCCAAAATAAATGTTAACTCGTTATTATAACTGATTCTTCCGAACCGGTTACAGAGTTGAAAAATAAGCATATTGAAAGGACGGACAATTTTTTATTTGTTATTCCGAGAAATTAACGAGACTCGGTAAAAGCTTAATAAATAAAAAAAACTAGTGTTCAACGAATATATTATACATCAATTATCAAGTATATAAGTGAAACTCTTTTATACATAAATGCCATTTTTTTCAGTTAATATTCGATTTAAGTAATAACTACTGCAATCTACAGTATGTACCTAACCTGATTCATTAATTTTTTAGAGATTATTCTACATTTCTACATACATCATGAATATTATTATTTACTATAAATTTATTAAATAACTACTAATTATTAGGTACCCAGCTTTAGTATGTTTAATTTTATATGATAAACTACAGAAAATACCTTCCTAGACCTACACAGTATAGAGCAATAGCGTATAACAAATAAATAATATGAACCGAGGATACTCCGAAACAATTTTAAAATGTCAAATAAAACAATCTATACATACCAAGTTAATTATTTAATTGAAAAATAAAAAAAAAACGAAAACATACGTATGATGCATTATATTTCGTTATTCATGTTGTATAATATGGACCTTGCATTTGATTAATGTGCATTTTAGTGCAATATGGTTTACAGATTGTGATTACCCGTAAAAAAGATAAATAATATTTTAAAAGTTATTATAATCACGCTGTTCGCAATACACTAACACTGCTTGGAAGACTAAATATAAACGCTGATCTTCCTCCACCATTCATCAATCATTACTATTCACCATCACCGTTGTACATATTATACATATAATATAAATAATACATACATAATATAGGGAGCTTAACCATAATTCATAATATTATATACTTTATCATAATATTTCCTACAGAGGGGGAGAGTTAATGCAATCGTCTAGACGAATTCACGCAAAAGTGGGCCACTACTGTAAAGGAGACAAATCTTATGTTTCTTAAGAAAGATTTAACGGTCATTACGAGTTACAACTACATCATTATAACGACTGTCACCGTTACTGCAGTCGATCAGCGGGAAACCAAAACATTTACTAATTATTTCGCGGTCAGATGACTGAAAACGAATTTCCCGCCTTATTGTGACTAGCGCAATACCAACCTAGAAATTGTTATCGTCCACAACGGAGGGCTGTCAGTGTATTATATGTGCCCATAATATCATGGTGGACGGAAAGAGGCAAATGTACATATATCAATGATAGGCACGTCGTATTTGTGCCTGAAAATATGTACGCTGTACAAGTACAGCCAAGGAATGTCTGAAAAGGGAGGTCAAAATATATATATAGGTAAACTGAATAATAGGTAATAATAATACAAATTCCATGTACATTAGACACTGGTCTCCTTTCGTTCACCTCTCCACTGATGGGTAGCGGTGTAGGTACCTTCCTGTAAAAGAAACAATACATTATCGAATTTAACCAAAGATTCTAAGCCGATTATGGTGAAAATTAAAATGCAGGCTCCCTGACATTTTTTAAATAAGTTTCCACGGTTATCGATAGTTTTCTGTATACCCTTGGCACAGTAAGAAGGAAATAAAAATATATATTTTCTGCAACTGATCCATATAGACTCTATACTCGATTTACGGTAAATAATATAGTGCTGAGTGAATCATTTGGGCACTCCTTCGACCCGGAATAGCGTTTTTAGATAAACTTATAATAATAATACCGTATTTTTAAAAAATAAATATGCATCTCACTCAGCATCAGAATAATAATGAAAATGCATTTTATATTTGCGGTAAAAACTGTGTCGCCTTGCCCACCTACACGACGTTTGCCGGAAATCGGTAATTCGATCATTTCGACCAGTCATCGTTTGTAATATGAAACGGCTGGAAAAAAAGGGAAAGTGCACGCGATTATACAGAACGACTATGGCGGCGCAAACGTGAGGTGGGTGGCTGTGGCGGCCATGATTTAAATGCAAAAATGTTTGTAGTTTTTCCAATGCGCATAACGTAATATTGTTATGTCGACCCGCATTATGCATTGTAAAGTGTATAGGTATTGTAATATAAATGTGATTTCGCAAAAAAACAAAAAACTAACAAAAAATGAAACAATCGGAACAAAAGGAGTATATACATATAATTTATATATATATATATGTATAAATTATACTTAGAACCGTGTACAGTGACTGTACACGCGCACTTAAGTAAACTCGTATAAAGAATGCAGATACCATCCGTTTGTCGGATATCGGTTTTGTAAAAAAAAAAAGGTAATATGTGTACTTCTTTGGAAGCCCTCACACACTATGACTGTTAATATCCATACCATTATTAATAGTATTTTTAAACAGATAATGGATACTATAATATTATGATGTCGAGATTTCGAAGAACTACTTGAAGCCGATTTATCAACCAGAATATATATTTTTGTCAAGAGGGCCTCCTCATTGCATTACGGTACAGTGACTATATAACATTATTATACACGCGCCGGCCATGACCGCTATCGTTACCGCTGTTGATACCAGCTATTATATTAACGACTTTTGCGAAAGGCAACACAATTCGCAGCGATTTGGTTTGCAGAAAACATTAGGTAATGACGATGTAATTCATACAACTTTTAAATCGGCAGTTGACGAGTTCTACGCCACTCGTAGCAACGGAAAAATAACCAGGACAACATCGCGGGTAGTAAATGCAATAAAACGACCCGGATAGAAAGTAGCCCTCATTAGCCTCATTGAGGAATAAAACATAAAAAGAACTTAATTTCTATATGATAAGGGCTCCCCCATGACTATTTTTTTTTATATAAATTATGATTAAAACCATTTAATAGATAAAGGCGCGCACGAGTGCATGACCCCTGCGCAGTGTCGGACCATATTATATTCCGATTCGGAAATACCCGTATATTATAATGGATGTTATAATCTAATTATCGCACATTATTTTCCATTTTCATAGCCTAAATTATATTATATTATTACAATATGTTATTGCGTTACTAAAAAGTTCACTGGTAAATATTATAATAGGCATATAACGTTATATATTGTATTTGCTGAAGATGCACAATACGAGAGTACGAATTGTATTTATATCAGTTTCAAAGGCCAACGGATAAATACGTTTCGATAATACGTGTATAATAATATATTATTATAACATGATAGTTAGAAATGTGTTTACCCTAAATATTCCTAAAAGCACAATATAAAATATAATATCATAATAGTAACAACTCCTTAAAGTGTTGTTACATGAAATCCTGGCCATATGCCTATAGTAGTATAAACCCATATCATCACATTTGAGTCTTTGGAAAACCACGTAAAAATAAATTAAAACGTTAAAGATAATAGTATTAAGCACATAAATAATATAGTACAACTTTTTATTCTATATAATTGCTCACGAGAAATTAAACATTCCCTTGTATTACTGGCAGTCTTTTTGATCTATGAAGAAAGTGTAGGTGAAAGAATGATCAAACTTTCAAATGTCGTTTTCTATGCGGCAGCATATTTTGTTCACAATAGTAGGTTAGGTTAACATTCAATAAAAAAATTCTATCGACTCAAGGTCACACGTATCGCATAAATGTGCTCGAGATAAGATGTATTTATATATTATGTAAATATATCGACTCCAATGTTCATTAATTAAATATTTTTTCGGTTAGGTCCCTATTAAAATCGGAAATTTCCCCCAGCGGGAGTTCAACGCAACAGGCCAGTATATTATAGTGAGACATTTTTAATTTTAATCCAACTATTATAAAACTGGTTTTCTGTGCGGCACACGCCCGGTTAAAATATGCATATAAACACATTGGGCATATTAATTGCTAAATTCATTTCTATGCAAAATTAAAATGATTATATTACAATAAAATGGTAAGAAAAGGTTTATTTTCTCAATAATTATATTAACACTATATTAATAATGACATTTCTAAAATGTTTAATGGAATATAATATTATACTGGACGTTGTAATATATATATGAAATATATATATACAAAAAATGAACATAAAAGTATATAAATTGCACATACACACACACGCGCGTACTGGTTAAATTATGTATAAGGTAGGTAGGTACCTATATTTATTATATATTGGTAAGCACTGAACGGACTTTTCCTTCCGTGGGCGTTTTCTGTGTCAAACCAGAAATTCATGTGATTCATTAAAAACACGACCGATTAAAATGTTTGCTAGGATATTAATTTATTGAACACATTTCGATCGCTGATATCGAGAGATTATATTTTATTTTTAGTTATTTCGAGCTCGATGGTGATTTTAATATTTTTTTATAGGTACTTTGATGTATTCTTTATTATGTTCAAGCTTCCTGTATATATTACAAGTTATAACTGTATACATATAACAATATAGGAGGTATATAGGTGTATAATATATTATGTGATTGTGGAATGTGATACGGCCGATTTACTTTTGCAAAATAATGTATCTACTCGATGACTGTTGATTTTTTTTCTGTTATTTGGTCAACATTGTGCACTATCAGCTGGATTTTAATTTCCTGTTGTTGGCAACTATAGATAATAATATATAGGTATGTGTACAATATAATTTATATTGCATGCAATATATACGTCCATGTGTTTTTTAGAACTGTACATTACGATTTACGATAGGAAGAAAACGTGTCGCTATATTTTTACTTCGTATATTACGTATAAAGAAAACGAATTTTCCTTGGAAACCTATCGACATCGTTTGGGCCGTTATTATAGCCACAGCGTATTATAGAACAACGTAATCGATGGTTTTCGAAAAATAGCCGTACAAGAAATCAAACAAAGTTAAAACAGTAGATATACTCGCATTGTATATAGGAGGAAAATCAAATAATAAGTAATCATTAATCACCTGATCCAAATCCGAGTCCCAGCTGAAGTCTTTCATGTCTTCGTTAATGAACGGGTCGAGCTTAAGCTCCATGTACATGCCCAAAGGGTCCATCTCTTGACAGGACATGGTCATGTTCTCCCGCAGAGTCTGTCGAATAATTATGTCGTTTTTCTCACACAGAGCGGCGCGAGAGTCAGAAAAACGGCACAAAAACTCAAAAACGATTTGAAAAAAAAAAAATTTTAATCGCAAACAACCGGTCGAAAAACCACTGTGATTTTACGGTATATTGGGATGAGGGGGAGAGGGTATTATAACGATGTTGTGTATATTATATCTCGCACTGAACTCGAAGTGAACACGCGAATCGTTCGTCTTACATTTTCCGGTGGAAAAATAAATTATATATAAAATAAATTTAATATTATTATACGTCTTGCTCGATTGTAACGACAACAATTAATTATCAAATAGTATTATAATAATATCAATAATATGATAGAACAAATGCACAGACACACATACACAAAAAGAAAATCGCACACACGCGTGTAAACGGGCGCAACGTGGGGACTGAATCGTTTGCCGGGCGCATCTGATATTAATGAGAAGAACGTACGAGCGCTCGCGAGAGACCGACGACCTGTTGCTGATGCCGAGGCGTGTACGGCGACCGTCGCGTCGTCGGACGTGCGTGTGTGCATCCGGCGCGTCTGGCTCAGTGGTCGGCGGGAGGGTGGGGTGGGTGTAAGTTTTGCCGACGCGCTAGCGCCATCTACCGTGTATCGCGTCCGGAATTGATATGGCTGGTATAATTATTATGATAGTAATTTTATTACGAGTCACTATACATTTTATTTACAATAAATTATTATTTTAAAATATAATACAATGATAATAATAATAGGTCCAGGCCGGTTCAGTGGCGTATTCAGTACCTACCTTTTCTCGAGGAGAAATAATATGTATAAAAGGGTGGCTCGTCTTTGAAAACCCAGGGCGGGGGGAGGGACTGTATTTTTTCAATAATATTGATTTTTTCTGTAATTCTGTTAACCGGTTAACTGCTATAAGCAAAGTTGGTGTATTTTTTCATTTTTGAAAGCATCGTTTTGAACTGAAAAATCAGTTTTAAATAAAAACTGTATTGAAATTTATTCATTTTTGTAAAATGAAAAATACACAAACTCTGGGAGTGTATTCATACAATAATTTTTATCAATTTATCATAACTATATAATTATTTTTAAAATAAATAAGAGTATAGGTAGTTCAATTTCTAATAAAATGTAAAATATATAACATAAATAATGCACTTTATTATTTAATTAATACAATTACTACTTACATGTCCCTCTCTTGCCCCCCTCCGAATGGACGCCCATGACTATAGGTACTATATACAATATCATAATAGGTAAGTAGGTACAATGTACATTACAAACTACTCGTATCAATAGCTCCATTAGAAATTTCGATTATTTACGAATACTACTGTAAGAATAATAATAACATATTATCTATAGGCTATAATACAGCAGCTGATAAATTTATATAAGTTAACAAACATACCTAGACCTGATTTTTTTCTATTCACAGTAGATAATTTATAGAATAAATTCTATATAGTTCCTGACACTAGTTATCTGCAGCTGATCGGTATTCGTTTTACAAGGTATAATCGTATTGAATTGTATAATTAATTATTATCAATAGTAGAATGTTGAATTTCCAAAAAAATCAAAGATAAAAATCTCGGAATTACCTATCTGAAAGAGTAAAAAAAAAAACACGGGTTGAACCCAATGAATACATTTATTGCTTCTTAATCAATGTACCTTCGTACTTTACTATAGAGTATAGACTATAATATACATTGATCAGATTAGATAATTAGTCTAGGTATAACCATATTTCATATTCATATGTCCTACGCTACACTCCTACCACATATACACAATATATAAGTATACAACAGTGCCCAGAAATTTTCAATAGGCAGGGGGAATTTTATAAGTAATAAATAACAATGCATTTAAATGCATTTAGTTGACAACTGGCAATACCAAAGACGCAAATAAGGGGCTTTATAAGACGATGGGGGATACT
>WHPZ01578812.1:0-11987 GCA_016617965.1 Macrosiphum rosae
TTTATTGCTTTTTGATTCAATCTTTTTTTATATTAAACATAAAATAATAACAAGTTGTAATAGGTAGTATTATATATTCTTGTGGAACTTAACATCGAAATTAACTGCAATAAAATAAAACAAGGCAACTATAAGTATAAAATAATTTTAAAAAGTTACTATATTATGCGATTAATTTAATTTTGACTGGTTCACCACAATATTAAATATGAGTGTATGATAATAATGATATAATACAAGATTTCTGTGTTTGAAATTATGCAATTTATTTTTATTTTTATTTTTCATCAAAAACATTTAATACAAAATAGTAATAAAAAATGTTGATAATTACTCCCTAGAAGCAATGCTTGTGATAGAAGTCGGGAGCCTAATATTTTTACCGGTTAATTAATAATTAAGATTAAATTGTACCTAATACTAATTATATAATGTATAATATGATATATATACCTAATGCATATTTTTATATTTAACGTGTTACGTTGACAGATATTCACCACTGTAGCAGTCATAATAAAATAAGTCGTTATATGACTATGACTGATATAGAACAGTTATATATTTAAAAGTCATAAAATTGCATAACTTTTGGAGCGGTTGCGTTTCTTATGACTTCACCACATTGGAAATTATCTAGTGTCCTATTGCGACTACACTAATAATTTGGGAAAAAAAATCGAACAGGTAGGTTTTTTAAAAATTTCCAAAATCTCTTTGGACATACAATCAGAGTGACTCCCAAATTACAGTCATGTGCTGTCAACGTGTTAATTGTTGACGTTAGACTACTATGGAAATGGAAAATTTTTGATTTTCAGAAAATACGCTCAAGCTATAATTTGTATTACGTGCTCTCCGAAATAATAGACCATATAAATTAACCACTCAACAACGTTGCTGTAGGCACAACTGTTCACTTTATTTGTTGCGAGAACTCGTGAGTCGTGGGGTGAAAATAAAAGGCCTATTTCCGAAAACCGTTTAGGACGTTTGAATATAATAATATAATATAAATATATGTGTGTCTGTGTACAGACCCAACTGTAGATAAAATCACGTACTCGGGCACACGTGGATTTAAATGATAATTCGCATAGCCGTTGCCAACGGTACTCGTTTTGACTGTAATACAGTCCGCGCGTTATTGTAATTTTATATAAGACACATAATAATAATATATAAAAGTGTAAGAGAACCGATAATATTATAATACCGGTAACGGATTTAAAACTTAAATATTATAATTTTCAAATCCTTTCACAAACACGCGCACCGCGAGTGCACTTATCCATAATTAGACGACATGAAAAAAAAACCGAATTGATGTTAAGACGGCTGTTTTGTGCATTTGACCTTCGACAGACCAATTCTCATCAAATATAATGTACCAAACGAGAATAATATACCGGAAATTACGAATGGTCGCCGACGGTCTCCACCGTAATTCATAATACATGAAGGTAGGTACCTACGTCACAGTATTTCTCCACTATATTTAAGCGACAAGGCTCGAACGTGATTAGCTGCCGTCCAATCCCGAAATCGCCCTACGCACACTTATTAGCGTACGCCGAATTTCCAAAGAATAATTTATAATAATAATTTAGGTATAATATGAATAATATGGTGTTACCGAGGTTGGCGTTTCGCAGTCGCAGACAGAGTAAGTATGAAATCCATGCGAGTTGTGAACGTGACCCACAACATAAGGTGGCGTTCTACACAAATATTATTTACCTTCGCTGATTTTTCACGACTTATATTATGACAAGCTACCAATCCGAGTTTTTGTATAAATACTATTGTACTGCAGTGGTAAGCATCGGTGCTTATATAAAGATAATTAAATGAAAAATGAAAAAAAAATTTTAATCCAGAAAATAATACTTTTATTCAAATAATAATTTAAGTTTTATGGTTAAAACGTTTTTTGAAAAATTTGTCTGATCAGTTTTCGGTAGCTATAAAATAATAATCGCGAAGGCAAGTAGTCTTTGAAATTTGAACTAATAGGTTTCGCTTCTACTGAATTGGCAGTTTTTATTAAAATCACTATTTTTATTTTCTCCAAATTATAGATTAAGTTAAACAAGTTACGAAAAAGTGAAATATGCAATAAAAAGACGATGTATGATTTTATGCAATAAGATCTACCACTAAAACTATGCAAATACATACAAATACAAGCACAAGGTATGAGTGTTTTGTTTTTATTTTACAATAAGATGTTAATACCCTGTATGCTGTCTACATAATATCTATATCATGCCTGCATACTTGGAGTATATTATATTATAACAACCGCTAAAAAGCATTCATTACCAGACAATACATTATTATAACAGAAGCTTAAAAAATTTATCTTGTATAATTTGACATTTTAAGAATATAAGATACCACTTTTTGGTTTACGGCAGGGCTTGCATTTGAAAATAAAATTACATTTTATGTTATTTACAATTAAAACGTTACACAATTTTTGCGTTCATCGTTATTTTAGGATTAAAACGTTATCCAAGTTTTGTGTTTATCGTTATTTAAAATAAAGTTAATACCTATTTAATTTAAAAATAATAACTAATGAGGTAGGTAATGGCCCGGATAAGGAATATAATATAATATAATCAATTCTTAGATTCTTAGATTGTTCTTCCGAAAAAATGTTTCTACGAAACCAATAGATCTTTTAAATAAATAGATTTTAAAATATTTCGTTTAGCGTTATTTTTCGTTCAATGTTATTCTATAACTTACGTTTTGCGTTATGTTTTGTTTAATGATAATGTATAATACATTTTGTTAATCGTTATGTTTTATTTTTCGGTATTTAATTATTTTTGATTATCACTTTCCGTTATAATTAAGTTTACAAATTTCAATCGTTTTTTTTTGTAAAATATAACGTTCTACTCATAACGTTATTATAACGTTTGCAAGTCCTGGTTTACGGAATTTGAGTGAATGGCACAATCTATCGTCAGAATACTATTGATATTGGTGGACATTATTAGTATACAGTTATTAACAATTCAAATTAACATCACAAGATTTGGTTCTTTTAGGAGCTTGAGAGTATTTGTGATGGTTTAGAAGTCTGGTCCCGAATGACTGTCAACTGTGTTTTATAGAAATAATATATTATGGTTTTTTTTATCGTTTCAACGCTTATGTACCTATCATAATAATAAATTGTTATCTTTTTAATGTCCCTTTTTTGTATGCATGCATATTATTATATTTATTTGAATAATATAAATTATATCAAGAAGAGCAAAGTGGCAGCATTGGTTCTCATAATATTTCTTTGAAATTTTGCAATATCACAAAAATATTCTCAATCTTAATTCGATGATATGAGAAATAATGTGTACGTAACTAATATCGGAAAAGGTAACGGTAACGTGTCATATCTTATTAATAATTGTTTATTCTATTTTTGCGTAGCACTCGATATTCTGTCGTGTTTTATTTTCTCATTTTATATTTGTTGAATCATAACTGAATATTGAACAATGGCGATGCGCATCCGAGTGACGTTAATACCACTCCAGCCGTCTACGTCATCGATGTCTTCTAGACAAACTATTAAAGACAACAAGACATATTATGATGTCAATAACATTGTTACGTTTGGGATTTGACGTAAACAACTTAGGGTATAATATTATAAAATTGCACTGTATTTGTATTATTGATATTCTGCGTATTACCGTAACCTACGTATATATCCCGAATATGCGTCTTCTTTTAATCATTATTATAATATACGCTTTACGTTTTCGGAGGAGCACGTGGGCGAGCTTTGAACGGAACATGTTTAGACAAACATAGGTAGGTACGCTGTAATAATATTTATGTATGCGATTTGTATTTTCTGTTCAGTTTTATATTTTGTCGTTTGGCTGTTTTCAATAAACAAATAAATGCACATAATAATATCGAGGGATCCCGTCGGTATTTGTTCGACCCTTTTCCCGATAAGTTTAGTTTTATTATTCATAAGGCATAGGGATATTACACACACACACATATTTAATGTGAGTACACATACGTCATGTCGTCATTCGCATTACTATTCGCCTTTTATGCACATTATTCGTATATGAGAATACAATTGGGCAGAACTAACCGAACGCATCTACAGAACGGTCTATATATGAAATAGTTTCCTCTTTTTATCTGTAAATGTCAGTGATTAAACCTTGATTTTCTAGAGTGTATGAGGTCCCGAGTGCTATAATAACGGTTCGCTACAAAATTAATCCTAATATGCGAACTTTATATGTGACGGGCATCGTTAGCGCCGCACAACGTACCACATAAAATCGTCTCTATGACGTGCACAATGACCGCGTTCAAGGTCTGAGTACATCGAAAACGTACAAAAATTGAAAAAATAATACTCGTTCGTGGCGAATGCACGTAATGACGAAACGTGAGCTCGCAAGCGACTTGACAAATTTTATTAGAAAACAGTGCGCCATCTTACATTATGTATACATGCGTCATATTTTCGCCTTTCTTAGGGTCGGTAAAATAATAAAAATATAAATTATTAGTGCTATTCTGTTCGTCTTGCACTTTTCTATGCTCCCTTACGGTAGGTATATATTATTTATTAAACGCCTTCAGACAAAACTCGAACGCGAAACAATAATAATTTCACAATAAGTGAAAGTAATATTAGATTTCAATTACATAACGATATGCAGAGGCAGGCATATATAGATTATAGATATTATATAGATTTTCTTGATGGAATTTGGTATTTAATTATTAAACTTTTTGTGGCTCATTTCACTTATTATTATAATTATAGCAATAACAATAAGTGTAATAAGTTATAGGTAGGTAATAAAATTGAAATTTTTTTGAAATTTTAAAGTATAAAATCTAATTTTCTTTTTTTAAGGCAAAGTTCATCAATAATCTCATAAAGTGTACTTATTTATGTTTCTTTAACTTTTTGCTTAAAGGTCCATTGGGAGAAAGAAGTAAAATTTTTATACTCATGGGTGAAGGGGTTAAACATAAGGCATGGACTTATTCTAATAAATGTCTTCTAAAACATTATGTACAGGTTTTGTCACTAAAATAATCTGCCAAGTTAAGACGAAAAACAGGAAAAACCTGCAGCAGTTTATTTGGTGTACCTAGTAATAACAACAGATGTTTTTACAATATTATTTTTTCTTTTGATTCTTATCCATTTTAAAAGTACCCAAGACAACGGTGTAGCTATATTGCCTATCTAGGATGCCGTGTTATCATAATTGCATCAACATTTTAAACAAATTTAAAAAAAATATCATTATATTAATGAGATAGGTACTTTCCAGAAGATTCCTATAATAGTAGTGAATCGATGAAAAAAGGAAAGTATTTTTTTTTTTTAATAAATTAGAATAATTTATATCAAGAATAGTGGAATGCTCCTGTTGAGAGTTGGGTGTATTATCTAATCGGTGTATCGAAATAGATATATGTAATATATGTAACAAAAAAGTATCAACACAAACATTAATATATTTGCAACTATTAGGTAGTACAAAACAAATTATTTAAGAAAAATTAAATTTTTATTTAAAAAAAAGGATCGGAATTCTGGTAATTTCTAATCACGTGACGTTGTTGCAGCGTCAACTACTGTCAAGTTAGTTGTAAATTACCGTTATTGGTCAATGTAAATTCGTTTTTATATAGTTTAATATTATACACAATACACAGCTAGACTATTGGACATCAGTTGAAAAAAAACTGAAACATCAATACGCTATTTCAATGAGCAAATATGACTTTACTGGAAAAACGATCATGATTCCATAAATATTTTGATTTCAAAAATGTTTGTTTATTATTCAAGAGAGGAAAACAGTTTACAAGTCACGAATGGTGGCACTAGTATTTGACTTGATGAAAAAAATAAATTTGAAACTTTATCAGAAATATATTACAGTTTTTTCAAATAAAAATTCAATGTAACCTGTAAAAGTTTTTCTATTTTCAATTAAAAATAACAAATAGTCTTTCGAAACTTTAACTAGGTGGGAACAACATTTTTCTAAAATGTTATCGACTATAGTTATTAAAAATTAATTCATAAAATAAAATTAAAATGTTGTAAATTACTATACATCATACAAATCTATAATGGTAAAATATTATAATAGTTTTTAGGTATGATTCGTAATTTTTTTCTTAAAACGTTTAATAACTGTTAAATATATTATTATTATTCCTATCGGTTACGGGTTAAATGTTATTTAAATGCATTATATCAAAATTATAGACGTTTAAAAATGTAGGTAAGCAAAATATAATAAGCTATATAGTTAAATTCAAAAAGAATTAAATACATTTAAGTGTAACCATATAATAATTTTTACTATTTATAATCACATTAAATTATGAAGAAAATAATATTAATTCAATTACCAAATTTGGTGTGTTCAGTGAACATTGTTCACCGATTACAATATCCACTCTGGACATAATTTCCTAAAAAGGACGTAATAAGTTATGCTGGGGTCTACTTTAATTTTCCAGTTAATGTGAAAAATATTTAATTAATATTTCATCATTTCGGAGATTTATTTACAAACTATGGCTAAATTATTCTTAAATAATAATGGAAATAACATTGGTAAGTGGTACCATTGGTGGTGACGGATGAAAGTTATGTTGACTGGTAAGACCGGCTTATAATTCTATCCACGTGTAATACAGGTAAAAACTTAAAAATCTTAACATTTTCGAAAGCTGTCGAGTGTTGAAAATAACATTCCATGAATGGTAATTTCATGAAATGTATGAAGGAAACATAAATAATAAAAGTAATTTTCTTGTTATGTATGTGTCTCGCTGGAATTGTAATTTATGTACTTAGGTACATGTAGAATTTTTTAAACATGTAATTTTCAAGAATTATTTATTTGACAAAATACGCAATCAGTTGAAAGCGTCATATTTGCTCAAGATATGTGTATTTTTTTTTAGAATTTTTTTAGATAGCCTGCGGTCATGTTAGCTCGTGGTTTGGAGATGAACCGTTTTTGAGTGATTTGTATTGTTAATTCATGTAATTTATTGAACACTTTAAGAAGCCTGGTATCTACCTGTATTATGTATTGAAAAACATACTGCATAATGATGTAGTCAGCTTAAGTATATGGTAAAATTGAATCATGAGACCTGAATATTATTATTTTAAAGTAGATACATTTAAATGACGCAGAGTAAATTAATTTTTTTTAATAAAGTGTACCTAGTCGTTTTATTCTAGAATATTTTCTAGTATGTAAACTCGAAAATTATAAATATGAGTATATCACATCACTAAAAAACGATCAATTTTTTTAATAGGTCATTATGAGTTAATAAAATATGTTTATGTTTAAATTCTAAAATTAAAATAAACCAAAATATCGTTTGTATGTCTCAGTGCATATATTTTATGTCTGTAAAATGATTTATTTTGTTTATTATTATTTATTATTTATTACCAAACACTCATATTTACAAACTATTCAGCTTTTATCAAAGCATTTATATTTTATCCACGATTTCGCAAAATTCATATATGATGAAATAAATATTATATTCGAATATATCATTTCAACTTTACGATTGGTTATATCACATTTTACAAATAAAATTGTTAGCTATTGTTACGGTAAAACACGATAGTCAAATAAATGGCAACAATGTCTAGATATTTTAATTGGTTTGATATAAAAAACTTAAATAATTAATGTAAATATTTTGAAAATTACTTTGTGTATAGTAATTAATCGTTTTGCACTTAATGGTGATAATCTTCAAGTCTCTCTGAATAATATTATGTGAATTAAAACAAAATAACTATAACCATAAGAATGTTATTTTTCGTTTAAATGTCCAATTTCGTCAACAATAATTTATATTCATATGTCTAACAAATAAATATGTTAATGTATTTTTAATATTTTCAGATTGCCGCTTGACCAACTTATTAGAAAATTGGTATTAAGAGTGTTTAAGCCTTAAATATATAAATTTAACAACTTATACACTTTTAATCACTAATTAATTTGTAAGTGTTCATTACCAGATACCCCTAATTTGAAATATATCCATATTTGTAGTGTATATAACTGTGATATGTTAATTTATTGTAAGGCCAAGAATAACAAATTTGATATTTATTAAACTATATTTTATGAAAAAAATGCCCCATTGGTCATACATATTGAAAGGACTATTATTGGTTCTTTAATGTATTGATTTTACAATGATATTGTGTGTTTTTTTTTGTCTTTCGTCGTCTTTTGGGACAGTGAATATGTTTTGGTTTTTTTTCAACAGCATCTTTTCTGGTAGGATAGTAAATATAGTTGATACTTCAAAGGAGTTCAAAAGTAAAAAATCAAAAGTTTTCAAATGCATCAGGTCAGTAAGATTTTTAAAACCAGTTTTTGAGAAAATCAATTTTGTCTTTTGGTGTAGCTCTAACAAAACGCTCAACGATAATAAGCACAAGTACTTGAAATTTTTATAAAATGTTAAATTTATCATTTCATAAACATGGTAAAATTTTAAATTATTTTGACTCGTTTTGAGTTATTTATAGACATTTTAAATTTTAAATTTTTATAGTTTTTTATTCTATAAATAAAATTCTTATAAATATTAATTAAAGTTCAAATATTGACAAAATTAATCAAAACCTAGAAAATTTTCAAATTATTTTGTAGTTAAAAATTCTAAAATTTTCAATTTTTGCTAAAAATTTTAAATTGAATGCAAAGATTCTCATAAATAGTTCATACTGTGACCGAAATATATAAAACTATATAACACAGATAATTTTTACCGACATTTTAAGTTAATATTTGGTCAAAATAACATGCAAAAACCAAGAATAACAATTTTAGTTATTTTGTTATTTAAATCATTATTTTTCGATAATTTAGACTTTTGAAGTAGGTATCCATTATGTCAAAAACATATTTTTATGAAAAGTATTTCTTTTGAAATGTATAATAATACATTATATTATTTTTTAGTTGCGAATTAATTATTTTATTTAAAATATATTTCTAATAATATAAAATTGTTTTATCAAAAAAATATGATTATTACCAAACAAAGATCAATTAACTTGTATTTATCCAACTTGCACAGATTTCCATCTTCCTTTTTATTTCTAAACCAGCTTCCAGCCTTCGTTTAAAATGTCTTAAAGCTACTTGAGCATAGTTTATTAAATACACCTGTCATAGGCCGTGGTATATATTGCGTAAGTGAAGATTATAAATAATTTGTATAATTTAGCTGCATTGAAAATGTATAACAACTTTTAAAATATTCTATGATTGTAAATTTCTGAACGACAATGATAATTTATATTAAATGTCAGTTTACAAATATAATATTTAGAGTTTAATTGAACTGTTAGAAGTTCGAATCAAAAAGCTCAAGGCAATATTATGTTCAAACTCTAACATTTAGTTTAGTATCCAATTACAAGTAAAAAGAACTTCAGTATTCATACATAACTGTAGTAGTATTATAGTTATACTGTCGGATAGAAAAATGGTTTAGAATTATAGCACTGAATATGTCATAGTTGTTCGGACGTTTCATGCTCTGCAATGATATACTCGCATATTAAACATGTTATTGTTATCATTAGGTACATAATCATAAATTATATCAAATGTATAATTTGATAATAACTAAATTAAAATTACTATACAGATTTTCATATCAATAAATAAAAACCTAAATTTTTTTTAGTTCTTAAAAAATGATGAATACTTTTTCGTCATGGCCGATAATCTATAATATTGTCAAAATACTGAGTTATTCTATTTCAATTCAGAAAATATACCTTATAAGTCATAAGTAATATCCATTCCTGATGTGAATATTATTATAATATATTGCTTCTAAATTGTAAATGTATCAAAGAACATTTCAGAATAAAAGGGATCAATGCGTACAGAAAGAAAACCATTATGCAATATTTGCAACTGCGTACCTATATGTTTGTGCTGCTGGTTTTTAGTGAAATCCCTATCAACTGTTTTTAAAGTATTACATTTTTTACTTAATTAAAATTCCATTTCCCTTTGGTTCATCAATCATCTTAAACGTTCATAAATTAATTTAGTTATAAAAACTACACTCCTATAAACTTTAACAATTTTAAGTTTAAAATTTAATTTAAATGCATTTCTGATTATGCCAAAAGAGAGCATTAAGTTAAAGACACTAATTAAAAATATTTCATATACAATTTAATTATAATTATTAAACCTCATAATATATTAATTATAAAAGTTTAAATAAATTAGGTGACCGCTTATAAAGTCAAAAATTTGGGATTGTTTGATGATGTCAGCAGTTTCCACATTATAGTATTATCACGTAACAATAATATAATAACTTGTTTGTTTGTTCGTGAATTTTATGTGATTGAATTGTTCAATATTAATTAATAATTGCACTAAAACAAAATTACATCATTAGTTATAATAAAAACAATAAATTTGAATTTTTTTTGTTAGATTAAATATAAACTAATACAGTCTTTAGATTTATAACTTTTTATAACTAATTAATATTAATAAGCTTTAAAAAAGTTCAATTTTTTTATTTTTATTAAAGTTATTTACGATCATAGACACTACTTCATTGAATAGCCAAAGTCATAAATAGTAAACATTGAAGTGTCATCGGACAAGGTTGTATATGTGATTTAGTATCTATATATTATAATCTCGATATTTTCCCGGATGTGAATATAAATCTGTACAATATAGGTAGTCAGCATCCTTGTCACCTGCAGCCATTCATTATGGCCATTAGAAAAAAAACTCACTTAAAATAGTCAAAAAATGGAATATGAAACCCGATTAAGCACTATATCACACACGTGATAGGTACAACATAATAGTGTATCAAGGGTATCGTGGAGGTACGAGTGTGTCGGTGTGCAACCTCCATAATTCGTTATGAACACGTGTGTTTTTATCGGTATAGTTATCATGTCATCACGAGTATAAAGTAATTTAAATATACATATGTTTATCAGGTGTATTTAATTGCCACTGCGAGTTCGTCTTACATTGTTGATATTCGAGACGATAAAAAACAGAGGGAGACCGCGGGAGAGAGAGAGAGAGGGGAATAAAGTTGCCGAAAAAGAAAACGAAAACTAACCATATCGTTATAAGATAATAAAATGAAAAATAACACTGAAAGATGCAGAACAAACAAAGTATGTTAATATTTATGCTAACGTATATCGTATATTAATCGTGTTCGTCACACCAACGTATAATAAAGTGAGAAAAACACCTTTGAGACTTTTTGTTTCTTTCAAGGTGACTTCAGGTCCGACAATTTTAGTTAAACGATATATATATATATATATATAATGATTATTATTCGATCAAAGTACGGACGAGTTTCGATAGTCTCTTTCAAGATTTTCTTATATATGTATTAGTAAAAAAATATTGAACACAAAACAATAATACTTGTTGATTAAGTATAGAAAATAAATTGTATTCGGTGCTATAATCTGTAATCTGTGGCATATAATTTAGATCTATATAAAATCTAGCTGATCCCGTGCACTACGTTGCCAATTAAAAATGCCATTATTTTTATATTATATACCAACAGAGCAATAGCAACCATATAAACCAATGGCAACCAATATTTATTATTATAATAGCTTTAAAACCCATGCCAAACATTTATAAATAACAATTTCCAACGTAAATCTCAAAATCCCTGTTTGAGCGCCTCCCGGGGTTTGTCCTCTCCCTTTTTAAATTAGTCTATCTTTCGCCCAGAGTTCTAATATATCTCTGTACCAAATTTCATTAACATCGGTCCAACCGTCTAGGAATGCATAAAGGTCACTGACAGACAGACAAACATTCATTTTTATATATTATATTTATTAAATATATATTTTTGTTAAATACCCC
>WHPZ01578816.1:0-21410 GCA_016617965.1 Macrosiphum rosae
TTTTTTTTTTGGCTCGTCACTTCGGGTCGTTGTGAACTCGTGAAATTTGCTAAACCTGGGGTGTGTTATGTGTATATTGTATACTGTACACAACCACCACTTCAACGAACGTGTGACTATGTTTTTATTTTATTGTATAATTTTCGACTTTGTGCAGAATTTGATTTCATGGATAGTATAAAAGCCTGAAGTTCATATTTTTTTGTCTCTGAAATGTTTGTAATATAATTGTAGGCATTGTTTATTAAATAATACTTCCTATATTGTGTGGAAATTAATCTCATTATCGTAGTGTAAGTGTATCTCAGTATTTGTAACTTGTTTTATTACTTTGATAATGTTGTAGCCGTGTTCCGTCCATAAATTGGTGATTTTATGCATAATTATCGGCTTTCTATTCTATTGAATCCGCCGAGGTCATCGTAGTATACCTAAATCTATATTATTATCATTCTGGTCCCACAATAACAATTTCAATGAAACATATTGATATAGTTAATTTTGATGCGTCATTAGTCGTACACTCGTACTTAACTGTAGGGCTGGGTTTTTATTTGCAATTATTAGTTAGGTATAATTGATAAATATGATAAGTAATTACTAACGTACGTATAGGTCATGGAGTTAGGTACAGTTCATAAAATTATTAGTTTTATACTTTTATGTCGTATAGATAAATATATATGACTGAGTGAGTTTAGTGTGTAATTTATATACAATACAACATCGATGAGCATTTTCGTGACAAATATTTTAGAAAAATAATTATTTAAACGAGGAAAAGTATGAAAATAACGTATTTGGTGTTTATTGGGTGTTTTTGAAATCAGCGCCGTAAATGCCGTTTTGGAAAATAGTATGTTTTCCAGAAAATTTTGAGAGTTTTTGTTTGATCGAATACCGTTTCCTCTACTGTGGAGCCTGCGATCTCGGATTCCGTAATAACCATGGCTATATGATATTTTAAACCGTGTTTAGATCGTCGTAGTGTAGTACCATAATAATAGTATAAAGGACGAGGTGTAACCGCGGTTATGCATGTTTACAGAGGAGTGCCATCCATAAAATAATAGTTAATGCACAGGCAGGCTCTGTAGGACTATTATTAATTATTATTGTCATCGTCCACTTCTTCATCCAGCGGCGTGTAACAAAGAGAAATAAAAATAGACGACGACGATCCGTGTGATGTTTAAAACGTGAAATTTAGGTTTCGTGCATTTTTTAAAACAGTATTTTTATTATATTTTAATTATTACGTGTTAAAATTATATTTTGTAGGCGTCTGCCGGTCGTGCTTCGTTGGAGGTTAGGTTCTGTTTAAAAATGAATAGTTGGAAGTAGGATCCTAAACATTTGGAAAATGATTTTTCTGAATTGTATTTATTTGGGACTGAATTGATTATTTTTTTTGGTTAAGTATTTACCTGTAAAAGTATTTCATTGGAAAAGAAGTATTAACCTACTCGAAAACGTATGCGTTTCGTGAAATATTATTTTGGATCGTAATATATCGAATTGAGTTGAAACGTTTTTTTGTCGAATAGTGTTAACTCAGAAACGTTTTTGGTTGAAAAATAATTTATTTGGAACCGTTTAGGTACCTTACTTACCTATACATTTCGAACGAAATATTTTTCATGAAAATAAGTTTCTGAGCAAATACGATTACGACAAAATATTGTTTAGTATACCTACATATTATAATAGTTCCAACCACAATATTGTGTTTACAACCGTACGGTGTCCATAAAATGACGTTTCCGATCAAATCCGTTTCTGACATAATATATTTCAAACAGACTACGATTGAAAATTAAAGTGACCCAATAATAATACAGTTCCAATAATATGTGATTCCGACGGAATATATTTCCACGATTCCACTACAATACGGTTCCGAACTAAACATTTTTCAACATTTTATGTACGCCCGTCGTAGTAGAACTGTATGACTAGTGACTTGTGGCGAGTTTACCAATAATTGTGCTTAAAATTATCTTTTCATATACCAGTTGTACTCGGTTTTTTTCATGGTTTATACTTTATAGACATTAGACAAATAATGTCGTTAAATAATAACCGTTGGTCGATTAAATTAAAACTGTAAAAATAATATTCATTTTATTTTGTAAAAATTAGTTACTTCATACTTAAATTAAATAAAACTCAATAATTAACATAGTTGTGCATTTAAAAGTATCTTCGTTGTGTACCCCATATTATTAAGTGTTGTGCAGTACAACAACCCGATTAGGCTTTAAATAGAATAAAATATAAGTTGCGAAAATTACAACTTGATTTCATCTGTATAATCTGTATAGGTATCACTCAAATCCATACTTGTATGATATGATGTTCAATGTTGGTTATATTATAATGAGAAATGACTTTTCAAAAAAGTTTATAGAATATTGGCTACAAATCAGCTATTAAAATTTTAAATTCGAAAGAATGTATATTATTTTTCAAAAACAAAAAATATTTAACCAGTCCCTCGTTAATCAATTAATATCCCTAGTATAAGTTTTTAATTTTTAATTATTGTTATATAAGTAGGTACTCACAATTCAGTCTTAAACATAATTGTTGTATTGTGTATAATGTGTGATAATCCGATGTCGATGGAATTAGATTGGACAAAATTGATACCTTAAGGTAAATCTAAAAAGGTGTGCGCAATAATTGATTTCCTGATCGTAAAATATTAGGAGCCCGGTTATTATTGGTACACCGATCCTGAAACACGAATTGTGTTTTAAGAGCAACTTGTACACATGACGTTTAAAATGTCCTAACCAACCTAGTCATATTGCTGCATAATATTTATATACGTCGGTTGTAAAAAGGAAACCTCGCGTGTTTAAAATGCCATTTGTATATTTGAGTCAATTAGTAATATTATATAATAGCGATGAGTGGATACCACTCGACTGTTTATAATCGTAATATACACTCCACGATTATTATTAATATATATTATATTATATAATAATATGCATGGTGTGTGTCGAAAAGACGAAAACTGATGATTCAAGTACGTTGGTCGAAGGAATTGACGTACCCACTCGGTGCTCGCCAAGAGATATGATCGTGTATAGACACGATATTAACGTCGTTTCAAATGTCGTTATTATCTGTCGATTTGTTACAATAAGTACCTCAGTATATTAATCTGCACTTTACATTTATTCGTAATCAAAAATGCACACAATATTATATTATTGACAGTGGCGTAGCCAGGATTATGAAATGGGGGGTGTTCAAGTATATTAGATTAAAACCAAGTCTTTACAGTTTTCGTATATAAATAAATTTAGGGTTCGGGACTTGGCTTGTTGCACTAAAAATTATCGAAATATGAAGTCAAAATTGTCAAAATATGCTTATATATATGCAGCTATTTTGAAAAAAATAAGCCGATTATTACTAACTAAAAAATAAGGAGGTATATAAACATGATACAAATAATTTATACACGTGTTAACTAATTTTAATTTAGGTAGGTACCTATATTGATTAATATGATGGACGTCGGACAGAGGATACTATTGCATGTTTTGGACATTTTTAAACTATTATGAAATAAAACAACTTAATTTTTAAAAATACTGGCATAAAATACTAGGTTAATAAATAAATAATAAGTAAAAACGAGTAACGTGTTATGCTACCACCGTGAATCGTGATAAACAAACCAGGTTCTACTGATTTTTATTTCTTCGAAAAATCTAGAATCTAGATGTCAATATTATAGTTTTAACACAGTTCTTGTCACAAAGAGACTTATAAAATCTTACGTACCATATGCCAAAATAGGGCCAACCGTAGCCAAGCTCCACCAACAACTTTAACAGCCCTCCCAAACATTTACTAAATTTTTTTAAGCTTATTCAATTTTATAATAGTATGGTTTTAGGCTTTGGCCTCCCCAAATCTCAAAATTAGCGCCTATTGTACCTAACCAAACATAATATTTTTAAAGATATTTTTCAATGTTATCCAAATATGATTTTTCCCGATAATTGTATGTACATTTAAGTTAAAAAATTCAAAATATGCACAAATATGCGAAAAATCGCTCGAATGTAAACTTTTCCTAAAATATGCAAAAATATGCAAATTAAAATTTTCTTTGATAAGACATAAATAATTTCATAAGACAAATTTACAACTTATCTAAAATAATCTACGACCAGTGACCACTACAATAAAACATGCAAGCAGTCCCGAACCCTATAAACAATATATTTATTAGCGGGGAAAATTTCTATGGGGGTGTTTAAACACCCAAAACCCCCACTGTCTACGCCACTGATTATTCAACTTGGGGGTCTCTGTTTATTCAAACAGTGTAGAAACGAATTCATAACTTGATAAATTTATTTCGATATACTAAATGAGAACTACTGTGCATTACAGCTACGAGTTGAGTTTGTCACATTTAAAAAAATGAAAACACAGTTCCATGAAAATCATTCGTATTTGCTAATTGCTACGATTTGCGGATTTGTGACCAACAGTCAGCATAAAATTATTATTATTTTATATTTGTTTTGCGTGTCATTTTTAAATGTTTCCTAATTCTTGAATACGATTTTAACAAGAGAATTTTGTATTGTTGATTTTTAGTTCAACTTTGTCGGAAGAATATTGGGCCCACGAGGTATGACTGCCAAACAATTGGAATTGGAGACCGGATGCAAGATTATGGTTCGAGGAAAGGGTTCAATGCGGGATAAGAAAAAGGTATGTACGAAAATTAAGTGATATATTTTGTATTGATTTTTCTTGTCTAACACTATGCCTAAATATCATTTATTTGCTAACACCATTATCGGAAGTTTTTCATACAGAATCGTAAGTAAACAAGAATTGGATAGTTTCAAGTGTTTTAACAATTAATTGTAATTATGTATGTTTAAAGGAGGAACAAAACAGAGGTAAACCCAACTGGGAGCATTTGAGCGAAGAGCTCCATGTTTTGATATCCGTTGAAGACACTGAAAACCGGGCTAAGCTCAAGTTGAAGAGAGCCATTGATGAAGTGAAAAGGCTTCTTGTACCTGTTAGTTGAAAATATTTTTATAAATCTCCTTGGTATTCAATTACATTCAAATGTATTAAAGTCCTAATTATTTTTTAGGCTGATGGAGAAGATGAATTGAAGAAACGCCAACTGATGGAACTTGCTATCATCAATGGTACATATAGGGACTCAAACGCTAAAGCCTTAGCCGCAGCAGGTAAATTGATCTTTACTAAACCAATAAAAATTATAGTTTATTGAGTATTTTAGCCACAATATATTAACACTTGAATATTTTAGCTTGCGATGAGGAATGGCGTAGGATGGCTGTTGCAGCAGCTGCTGAGACACAGCGACTTTTGTCGCCACATGGCATGGGTGGCCTAGCCACAACTTTACGACCACAGACCGCCACGCCTTTAACAGCACCACTTATATTATCGCCTCGTATCCCGACTGCCATTACTACCAGTGGTGGAAATCCTGGTGCACCCCAGCTTTTGTCTCCTGCTGAACATCATCATCATGCTGCAGCAGCAGCAGCTGCAGCTGGTCTTATATATACGCCATATGCCGATTATGCCAACTATGCATTGGCAGGATCACCATTGATCACAGAATACACTCCTGCCGATCACTCGGGTGCGTTGTTGTTTGTTTGTTAAAAAAAAAAAAAAGATTTATATATAAATATATATAATATATATATTTATATGATGTATATGATTGAATGCGCTTGGGAGACTGAGAAATCATAATTCAGGATGAAAATAATTTAAAACTACAATTAAAATGCCCCTGTTCAAATATCACTAAACAATTATTAGTTTTTAATAAGACTGAACAAAAAACACATATGAACCTAATCAGTATTTTTATTTTTCAAAGCAAAATGTTCTTGAGATATTTTTTAAATTTTAATTTATTTTTATTATTATATTAAAAGAATGTTCGGCCAGATACATGCTAATGGTTCCAGAACTACAAGGGCTCACCTACCGTCACTGGCCAAATCAACGTTAGTACCATCCTTAGTATTTGGCCATCCAACCCTTCTTTTTTATGTTTGTGAGGTGCTATCTTATTTATTATTTATGTATAATTTTAGGAATTAATTTTATTTCAATATTCCTTATTATTATTTTTTTATTATTATGATTATTATTATTATTATTATTATTATTTATATAATTATTATTTATCTTGTTTATTTTATTATGATTATGATTATTATTATTTTTTTTTTTGATTCCTTAACTTTTTGCGCTCTTTTAATCGATTTTATTACTCAAAGCTTTAATTTTTTATAGTAATTATTTATAGATTTTATTTTAGTTATATATACATATATATCCCTTCTTTATCTCTGTTTCTTTCGCGTTTAGTTAGTTAAAATATTAGTCTAACTCGACTAAAATATAATTAAAAAAACTAGGTGTGTACTAATAAATTTAATACGGTAATCAAATATTTTTCCTAATAATACTCCTCAAGTACTTCCTATTGAAAAAAAATAATCTTAGAATTTGTATTCTAACTGGTAAAACAATTCTAATAAGTAATAACATTTAAACAAATCCTTATTATTTTTGTTATTTATCATAGTTTTGGAATTAGTAAATTTAAAAATATCTCTCATATATCTTCTTAGTCAATATTTTCAACTAACCGGGACAAATATTTACATTATTTTTAGAAATATGTAAACCAAGGTGTGACTCTAACATTAATAGTAAATACTAAAGTTTTAACAAATATAAAACAAAATATTAAAAACATTAGGACCCGAATTAACAAAATACTTGAGGGACCAAGAAGAACCACCAGACAGGTTTTTTACTCATAAGAAGAATATATACTTCTGACACCTAAAGTTCCTTAATTTGATAAGAATGAAATACCATGACAAACACTTTTAATATTTTAATTATGTTTATATTATATTATATTATAATATTATTATAAAAAAAATACTCAGGCTGATTATATAATTAATGTTATGTATATTTTTTTTGTGATTGTTTAGTACACATCTATGTTTAGAATTTGTTATACATATATAATATATATAAATATATATATATTTTTAATTATAATTACTATTATTTTTGTACAAGTTGTAGGGGGTCGACGTTTTAAAATGGAACCTGGCTCTCCAACGGTGTTTTTATAAATGCATTACAAAAATTAATTTTCAATAAATAAATAGAAATAATATGTTTATAGCAGGTGCAGCAGCCGCAGTTGCGGCGGCGGCTCAGGTCGCCAAACAAAGAAGGCATTTGAGTCAGATCAGGGATCATCCGTATCAGAGGGTTGGCACTTCGATTGTCAATTAAAAAAAAAAACCAAAATTAAAAAAAAAGTTCTTTGAATCTGAAAGGTCAGTTGCTATTCGTTTTTAATTTAGGGTTAGACAATCATAGTTTATAGGGTATAATCGGGCACGATTATCAAATTTCAAAATCCCCTATTTTTTTCAACAATTTCAATGACCTCCACGCGTAATTATTTTTATTTATGCTTCTTTTTTTCTAGACCTTTTTTTCGGTTGTGATATTTTTATTTATTTTTTCTCATAATTTATTTATGTGTTTATGTAGATGTACTATTATTATTATATACCGACATATAATATATTAAATAATTATTTATATATTCGTTTATAGTTAATTTATATACATTTTACATGTTTTTTCGCTTGTTATGGCAGTATTATGTAGGTGTAGGAGCTACATAATATATATAATAATAATTTGTAGATGTAACATATTTAAGTATATTTTTAACGTATTGTGTTCTAATATTGTATTTAACAGCAAAACCGAAGATTTGTTTATTGGTGAAGGTAGACATGTATCAAAATTATTTATGATAACTACGAAACATCCCTTATTTTGCACTATAATATTTAAATTTAATGCATATATACAAACAGTGGAATGAAAAAAAACTTACATTACTGGTTAAATAATAAAAGTAATATGATCACATGAAAGTTTTTTTTTGTCTTACATATATGTATTATACGTCATAACGCTTTTCATACATATGGTAGTAAAATATTGTACTAATAACTATTGAAATACACTCGACAGAACACTTATGTTTGTCACCGGCGTACTTACACTAATACAATAATAGAACATAATACTTTTAGCTGCTATTTTTTTTTTTTTTTTTTTAAATATTTCATTACTAACATGTTTTTTATTTATTTTTTATTTAACCTCAAAAAAAGGCTTGCGGAGATCTAACATACTGGACCTTTATTTTAACACCACACAATGCAGCCTGCGGCCGAAGTGCGACGATTGCCAGACGGAACTATAATTAACAACTAAACAATATCATTCTGCGCACATATATACACATTTAAAAAACGCAATGTTGCACTTGAAATTATTCGTCTAACCAATTATCTGTCTGTCTAATCATTTTCGTATAATAATATTTGTTTTATTTATATTATTATAGTGTTTAATGTTGTTTCGTAAAATTACAATTTAAAGACTAGATAGATTTTTTTGTCGAGTCCCTTGATGCCTCTTAAAACATATGTATCTATATATTTGTTTATTTTGATATTGATGTCGACATTCGTTATACGCCTGTCGTCACTAGTCTTAGTATTTTTGTTTGTTTATTTTTCTGAACACTGAACCACAATGGTCTAATAAGACAAAGTATACGACAATTAAAAATATAAAAGAATATTGAACAAACTTTTTTTACAACTCTACTTATCAAATTTGCTTAGTTTAAACAAGGATATAAAATAAGAAAATTAAAAAAAATATATAAATATTTTTTTTTTGTTGTTATTATTTATAAGAACTATATAATATTTTATATTTAGCGTGCAATAAAATGTTAATTTTTTTTTTTAGAAAAATTTTTCGATATTATTATGTAGAGAAAATTTTCAGTATTAAATAAAATTAAAATATAATATCTTAAATAATACCATATGCCAGGTGCCAAAATCGACCCATGCCAGTTCGTTCTACATTTTTTTTTTTGTTATAGAATTGTGTTAAACAAATATAGAATATAATACTCACAATAATTTATTTATTAGTGAGATATATTGAATATTATATATTATATGAAAATATATATTTATACATATTGAAAAAAATTAATATATATTTATATATATATATTTAATTAAGTTTTTATAATATTTTTGTAAGTACTTAAGAGCCTAAATAATTTAGACAATCTCTCGATTAGGCTAAATATATATATCATATACATACATTATTATATTACTTTATTTTATTTTGTTGTTTACGAATCTCAACGTTAAAATAGTCGTGTTTTTGTTTTTTTCTTGTTATTTTAGACGTTTGTAGTTAATATATAAAATAATTATAAATATATATATATATATTTATACAAATATATGTATATTGTAGATTTTAGAAAAAAAAAAATTGTTTGTAGATGAGCACTTTACTGCCTCCCAAAACAATTAATCAATTACTGTTTGATGTATTTCAGGCTCATGTGCCATAGGGTAAAATTATATTTTTCTTTTCGTTAAACACCTTTAGATTTAATGTTATAAATTTTAATTTATTTCAATCTTATTTTGTTTAAAAACATATATTTTAAAGTAGAAGACAAGAAATATTATGTTTGTATTCTATAAGCTATATTTATATAATATATTGTATTAATATTATATGCTTGACAATATGAATTTTATTTTTATTTATAAATATATTATGTGTATAATATGTTTTATAGAAATATATATATACCATAGGAGTTTCTATTTTAATCAAATTTATCAATGTTGCATGTAAGGTTTTTTCAGATTTTTATTTTGTAAATGAAAATGTTTTATGAGATGATATGCATAATAAAAAAAGCATGTAGAACAGTTTTTTTATTATTATTCTTTTATTACCCATTTCTTCCTTTAATCACCATGTGTTGGAGAACTCGTATAACAAAATTTACTTTTTGTTTTGCACCGCTGAATCCACGTAGAGTTGCTAATGAATAAAGCAGCTAGGTTTAGGACAAGTCATAAAAATATATTGGCTATGTACGTTGTGTGACGTAAGTATGTATGTTATGTTTAATTGTATTTCACTCTACGTTATAATAACTCATTGAACGTTTTTTTTTTTGTTTTACTGGCTATAGTCAGTGGACATAGGCGTGTGCATACTTTGGTCGCTCTGTGTGCAGCTGATTAAATTGTTCCCCAAAAACACAAGTGCCCCTAAATAAATGCTCATACTCTAAAAATATTTTTGATTACCTACCTTGTTAATAATACTACTGCTTCTTGCCCATAGACCTCATACTAAGGTACTTAACTTAGTATAAGGTCTGTGTTCTTGCCTTCTCATTAGAAAATAAAAACATTTTTATAAAAATGTGTTTATTGGAAAATTAAAACAATGTGATAAGTTATGATCACAGAGTTATTCTGCGCTTATTTATCATACCTACATATTTTTTATTTTCTATTCTTCTGAAAAGTGTTGGTTTGGGACTCCATTGTAGTCATCAATTTTCATATTAATAATACCAAGTATGAAATAAATTCCTTTGATGACATAATTTGTACAAATTTGAATTGTATAATACATAATATATTTTTTGTATAAACATAGCAATGGTATGGGTGGGGGCGGCTGGGGGGTTTGAGGTGTTTGAACATTCAAAACACCCTCCGATTGTCAGGGTTATAAGAGTTTTAAATTTTAGATCATTGTGGTTTTAATATACTAGACTATTATGTACATTATTTAAGTTTCGTATATTGTTATGTGACCCCTGGGCGAATTAACTAAATGAGTTAACATATGATGTACTTATATAGTAACATGGGTATTTATTAATAAACAATTTAAAGAGTAGAAATATAAAATCTCATAAAATTTTTATTAAATATTTGTAAAAATAAAATACATGACTATATTAAATTATTCATACGATTGCTATTTAGCATTCTCTTATTCAAACTGAACTTGAATACTACTGCAACTTGGTCCTCTTTGTGGATGAATGGCAAACAGCAGTAAAGAACTCATAAGTACCTATATTTCTAGGTTGATGTTTAATTTGGACATTCAGTACTAGCAACTATGCAAAGTTGTTGGACGTTATGGCCAGTACACAAGTAACCAACCCCCAACTAGGATTGTATATTGTACTTGAAATTTATCTGCTCAAGATAATATAGTTTATAGCTTGAAACTTTCCACATGGCTCTCTTTGACAATACATCCTTTTGGTCAATATTTTTTTTTTTTTTGGGGGGGGGGAATGTAAGCTGACATCAGTGTTGTGTTACTACTTCCAATGAACAAAATGCTTCACTCTTTCGGTAATATACAGTTGCTATAAGCATAGACAAAAATGTTTTATAATCAAGATTCAACGTATATATTATATACGGGCGCCAGTTTACTCATGTCAAATCATGTTAATCTCGGTCATGGATGCCTGTTTAACATATTAAGGCAATGACATTAGTTATTTTTCACGGCCGTATTCAAAATAAAAACAGTTAACACATTTAAACATTTAATAATGTGTATAAATGTTACACTTGTTTATAACTGTGACTAAACATTTTTTTTTTAGTTTAAATTAATACTTTAAAAGGTTTTTTTTACATAATTCACATTTATTTTGCAATACAATAGGTAGGTATGAAGCAATATTAATGCAATAGTGTCAGATCGATAAAACCAACGTTAAATGTATGTAATTTAAAAACTAAAATAATAGATGAACAACCGTTGTCTTTCGCTAGTGGTCATTCCTATTATTAACCATATAGTTATTATTGATTAATTATGAATGAAGTGGCAAATGTCTTTGAAGGAATAATCAGAAAACCACAGTTGTAATCAATGTTGTAACAAAATCTTGTTTATACTAATTGTTTTCATGATATTTTTCTATTTGACTTCGATTAAAGTTACTGTGACAAACATTGCATTTAATTCTCTCAGTTTTTAGGCAATTTCTACATTGCAGGTGTTTACAAGGTAAATTATACAAATTACAGTTTTCATTACATGTACTACATTGTACTTTTGGTTTTTTAGTCTGTCGTTCATTGTAAAAACTAAAACTATGTTTACCCACTGCACGTGGTATACACTTAACATTTTCATCATCTGCGTGTTTTATTAAAAACGAATCAATTCGTCCTTTTAATTCAGGCACAGGCATCGGCTTTAGTTTATCTGTAAATGGTATTCCAGTAAAAGGGTCACAAGGTGTACGTCCATACATGGTGTCATGTTCAATGCACTTTTCTACTGTTGTTCTGTCGACATATTTTCCACTAGGAAAAACCATAGGACATGTCATTACTTCATAAGTAATTGAATCTAAAAAGTCATCACACATAACAAAAACATCAGAATTAATTTTTGTAATCGGTTGTGCGATGTTAATTTTTTTTTGTATCTGTTTTGGTCTTTTACTCTCTTCCCAATTACGAGTTATTGATTGATGGATTTCTTTTGGTACAACACATGATATCTTTCCCCAAATTTCCAATTTGCTTATTGCCGGAATAGAATTTGCTGTTTTGAAAATACGCACAGTTAACTTCTCTGCTGATCTGATATTTCTACTTGCCGATATATTAAAACAGCATTTATCGTAATCGTTCCCATAGGTTGATAAATCCGTACTATTATCATGAAACAATATTGCCTCTTTTTCGGTTATCATAGAACAGATCTTTTGTACATTGTCACTGCGTCCAGCTAATATCTGAAAGCCTGAGGACTTTTGACCACCCACCCGCGTGCCGATCACTACGTACTTAATGTCAAAAGCGAACGGGAAACTGAATGTTAAACTCACGGGTGGTCGAATAAAAGTCTCACATAGAAATCCTCTTTTTCTTAACGCCGAATCTGGCGATATAAGATTTTCTACGGAATAGTCTTCTCGTGATATACAACTGCCATCCAATTGTATACTGGCATTGAAAATCGGATCACACGCGTTCATTAGCTGCAAATTAACAAACCAGTGAAACGTACTCATAATAATATTATATTAATGTCACCGATCACTCACCATATTGATTTAACTTTGTAGATCTCAAAGTTTATAACCTATGAGCGAAGGACAGTTGCTGGATTATTACATGGAAAATCGATTAAGTGTGTTACATTTAAGAAACAACATTTTGTAATTTATTTTATTGAAACAGGCATTTTGAATTTTCATGTATCGACCGAGTTCACCAGTCTAAGATCGAATTTCACATTCACCATGAATTAAAACAGTTACCTACTACCAAATACTATAAACGAGTAGTAGTGGTAGTCTATAGTATTTGCTACTACCTCTCCTATAATTTATGCTTCTCTCCAACTAACTGAAACAAAAAAACTAACTCTTACTGTGTGTGTTTATTTTTTAATTTGTTATCACTTGTTATTATTGTCAACATTTATCTATTCTGTGTTGTTAGTGTTATCACTTATCAGTGTACATCTTTCTCAAATTGTAGATAGTAATAAATTTAATATAGGACATAGGACGGTAGTAGCTGGTACAGTTCGTATTATTGTCTATGCAGTAAGCAGTTAGTAGTTGATCCAAATTCTAAACATTCGATAATTTATATTTTAGAAAATCAATTAATATTCTGCATTTCTACCTATTTATTTTTTAAGTATTCAATGTATATTTTAATCTGTGAAAACTTAAAATAGATTACATTATAATATTGTCTTGTTACAATAAGGGTATACAAATCAAGTGCATAACGAGCCACAATATTGTTCAGTTTTTTTCACTTTTAAATCACTAGTCAGTGAATAATAATAACCAGTTTACAATTGTCAAGTAGACTGAAAGCATTAACTTTGCAGTCATAATATAGTCTATACACTATGTCCCCACCAACTATTAGGTCGTCTCAAGGAAATACAGCCAGTCAGACACAAGGGCCTCAATATGCTAAAGTATTTGTTCAACGAGACTATTCGGATGGCACAACTGTAAAATTTATGACAAGTTTCCCACAAGGACTTGAAAACAAAGTAAGAATCTTATTGAAAGCTTGATTATATTAAATTATAAACTAATGAATATTGTTTGATTGTAGATCGAGCGAACAGTTTTTGAATATACAATCAATCAGTTGAATACATATTTTGCCGAAGCTGAAAAGGCATCATGTAAGACATATTGTGAAGGCTGTTTTGCATGTTTCACTGTGTACACAATGTTTTTGTGTGCAGATACACATTATGAAAAAGTAAATAAATAATAAATCATTTTCTATTTAGGTATTGCAATATTATTATTAAATGATTGTTCAAATACATTTTTAGTGTTTACGCAAAGTTGGAAAATTTATAGTTGAACAGAATGAAATGGTCTATTTACCAAGAGGTTTGCTGCTTACCAATCCTGCTGAACGAGGGTTAAGAATTGTATCCTTTATAATGGTTTTTTATTACTATGCAACTGTTAATTAATAACTTGAGATAGGATGTCGATGACCTTAAAAAGTGCCAAAAAATGCTTTAATGCCCTAAAAAATATAAAAATGACCTGAAAAATTTTCTTAGATGTCAATAATTTGAAAAATTAATACATTTAAAACAAACATTTATAGTTTTATGAAAAAATGCAATGCTGGGCAAGTTAATGTTTTTTTTTTTTTAACTAAGTTAATTTAAGTTAATATGCATCAGTAACAAAAACTTAAAAGTTAATTACATTTTGGGTTAACTCAGTTAAGTTAAAAGTAAAGACGTATAAATAGTTACCTATCTATTAAGTTAGATTGAAAAAATATACAACTTTAAACAATTCATAGTAAATATTTTTTGACATAACAATATATACTGAAATAGTGAAATCTAGCAAAATTAAAAACAAAATTAATTAACTTAACTTACTTCTTAAAATAAAAAATTAATTTGTTAATTTCACGTTACTTAATTAAAAAAGAAATTTAGTAAGTTAATAGTTAATGAAAATCCAAAAGTAACTAGTTAAGTTAAAAAGTTAAAATAAAAAATATTTTTAACTTTAACTCTTTAATGCCTAGCCTTAAAAATTATAAAAAAACAAACATGCATTTATAGCTATACTCTGTTCCATCTAAAAGTGAACCGCTTTCGCGCACGCATACTGAGCCACCGACAGTGCCTGGCCACCCATGCGATGGCAATGCGTTCTGTGATTGGCGAACAGTCATTGCCGGCCGTCGGGCGCCTATGTTAACGCTTTCACAAATGTCCGGATTGAAACGTGTTTTGGTCAGCCGAGTGATTCACTCTTAGATGAAACAGAGTATAAAAATGTAAAATAAAATTAGTATGTTCTGAATCAAGGAAGCATGAAACAAATATTTAGCTAAGATGATAGCATTACATAGAATCAAAGGAAAACAAATCAACATCCTATCTCTATTAACAACTAATATTTATACTACTGTGCTTCTTCTACTTTATTATCTTAATCTTTGTTAAACAGTGATTCAAAATTGTTTTATTGGCTCATAAATTATTGAAACCGGGTTATTGATTGTATTGTGGTTTTTATTCTTCATATAATATAGGTTTGTAATTTATGCAAATGATTCAGGAAATAGAGTTCATTAGGGGTGCCAACATTTACGTAGACCAATTTTTATCATGATTAAGACTGGAAATGTTATGCTTTAAAAAGCCAAAATAAATTCCCTAACAGTTCAAAATTATAAACTTACATTTCTATTAACTCGATGTTAATCGTGCTATGGCCAAAATGACCACACTTTTTTACATCTTGAATAAAACATATACATTTTATATTTGAATCATTGATACTCAATATACATTTTACAAATATTATTAGTAATACTATAATAATTAATAATATTCTAAATAAAATAGAAATGTAACAACTTGGCTGCCATGGATTTTTTTGAAAACTTAAATTGCCCATATAATTCGTACATTCCTATTATTTTTTTTAAATGTTATCCATTTGATGTATAAAGAAGTAATTTTTTATAATTATGATATATAAATTGTAAAAATTGTATAAAATAATTATTTGTTAGGATAAAATTAATATAAAAGTATGAAAAATTTTTTATTAAAAAATATAACATGACTGAAAAGACTGTGATGTGACTAATGACATAATATACACTGAACCAAATATAAACTATTAACTATCTATTAAACTAAAAAAAAAGTTTTGCAGGACCTTCAAGTCCTTCATGCAGACTTTTAATCTGAAAAAATTATTATTCTCTTTTAATTTTCTGTTACCGCTTGTAATCTCAATTTTTTACATTATGCGTATCCGTTAAAAAACGACAATTAATAATTTACGATTAGTTAAAAATCTTTCTAGTACACTACAAAAATACAGTCTAACGTAAAAATCTTAAAATACAATTTAAAATAACCATATTTTAGTGTTAAATGCCCTAAAATACTTTAAAAAAAACAAAAAAAAAAAATGATTTTCAAATTGAAAATTGTCAAAAAATGCATAATAAAAATTTTATTCTTAAAAATATATGAAACTTCACATGTTATGAGCATCGCTTAGCCAGTTTTGGAAAACAATGCAAAATACATTGAAATCCTAGCCCTATTCATCATCTTGGTAAATACACATATTGTATGTATGGAATATGGATGGCGCATGTTTGGTATTCAAGTGTTATATATTTCAAATTTAAATGAATTAAGGAAAAATGGAAAATGATACACATTTTGTTTTTCATAGTATAATAGTATATCATAACTTATATGCATTCGGCTTAAAAAAAATTTACTTAACCTTAACTCTTTATTGACAGATTGAAATCACTATGCTAGATCAACCTATAGTGGCCAGAACATGACTCACATTATCCGTTTCGACGGAAGAATTCTTCATGTGAAAATTGGCTAAAATTATTTGTCGAGTGTAATACAAATACTATTACAATTAATAGTCATACAAACAAAATGTCAATCTTACAATGGTTTTTCATTTAAATATTTTGAATCTTGTATTCTTATGGTCTGTGGAAGAAAACTATTGTTATGTTAGTATTAGTTTTATTTGTTGTTGTGTGGTTTTGTTTGACTTACCATACCTAATCTTGCATTTACTTAACTATTTATTTTATTATTAAAAAAACCTTATTTTTAAACAATAAAAAGTTGATCAAAAAATATGTTTTTATCACCAATTAGTTTTTATTTATAATATACTTATAATTAACTTTGTATATACAAACTAATGAGAATTGATAAGTTGTAGTAAAATATGTATTTGAATTATTGTTTGAAATTAACTGAGTATCCACCAGTGTTTGGATCTTGGTTAAGTTGGAAGTTTTGGGTAGATAAACCAAATGGCTTTAGTACCATATTGCCCAAATCTTTAAGTTTAGCCATCATTTCAGTTTTTAATTTTTCATTACGCTCATTTATTTTTTCTTGTAACACCTAAATACATATATAAAAAAAGTAATTACAATATTAATAATGAATAATTTATTACTTACTCTGGCATTGTATGCTACTTCAGCATAATTTCGATCAATTTCGAGGACTTTTTTTAGATCATCTAATGCTTCATCAAGCTTGTCATTGCGTTCAAACAATTTAGAACGTCTAATATATGCCTTTAAATAATCAGGATCCAACTCAATAGCACGAGTACAATCTTGTATAGCACTTTCTATATTCTGTAGATGAAATAAATAATATCATGTAGTATTAAATGAGAGTACCTACAAGGAATATGCTATAACATACAATGTTAGATTTGGCTGCAGCTCGATTTGCGAAAAATATAGCCCTGTAATTTGGGAAAATTAATGGACAAGTACGTAATGCATCTGTGTATATTTTAGAAGCTTCTTCGTGTTCTTGATTCTTAAATTTGATGTTACCTTCATTTTTTAAACTAAGAGCTTCTTGCAATAACTCCTAAAATCATTCACATAATTAGGTAAGTATTAATTTTCAAAATAGAAAAATAATAATAGATATTTTTTATTTTATTAGTTTTGTTTAACATAATTGGTACACAATTATCTTAGGCACTTTCGATCTACAGTAATATTATATATATTTTAAGATGTGGTATAAGTGATACCCGCATGTGTTGTCTCCGTCTTACAAGTGCTTAACATACCAAATTTTAAGCTCAGCAGAACACAATTAACTCCGTTAATTTAGAAATTAGAGTGAATTAACCACTTATACAATTTAAAGAAAAGATTATTATCTAGACAATGACATGGCTTTTTATTATATTTAAATTTTAAAGTGAGTTTTGAGTATTTTAAGACAGTATTTTTGAACAGTTTGCAATCTTAAAATACACATAACTCGCTTTAAAATTAAAATATAATAAAAAAGCCTATGTCATTGTCTAGATAACAGTCTTACATTTAAATTTTATAAGAGATCAATTCGCTCTAATTTTTAAACTTAGAGATAAATTTGTTCTGTCGAGCGTAAAATTTGCTATGTTACGAGCTTGTAAGACGGAGACAACAAATATCACTGTAACGTCCATTTAAGTAGTAGTATTATATAAATACTTATACTAACCCGTTTTTTATCTTCTGGTAACTTATCGTCTCTTTCCTTTAACAGTGTGTCATCAATGTAATCTTCATCTCTAATTTCATTTTCTTCATTTATGTTAGTATCAACCTCTGAATCCGATTCACTGTGATGAGATTCATCACCACCAGAAAAATCTGTTTTAATGGCTGAACTTTCCAAGTTCTTAGTGAGTTCTTCTATGAGTTCTTCGTTGGAGGGAATTCCCTTTTTACTATCAGAAGACATCAGTCCAAATTTCTAAAAATGTTTAGACAATCGACAGCATTTCAAATATAAGTGAAATTACTTACATTAATTTATATCAATATTCAATACTATAGTATTTTTAGTTCTTACCAAATGTTAATGTCTTAATAAAGTGTAAAATAATTATCCTGTTAAATGTTAGTAACTCGTGCAAGCGTGTTTGTTTAAATTTAATGATATTTGTTTCGAGGAAAATTAAGCACAGAAAACATAAATCATTAGTATGGTATAATTTATAATATTTTTTAATTTATATTATATTATCATAGTTTACTATATAGATAATTGCGATTTGTGGATTTGTGATTGCAATTTACTCATTTCACAGATATGGATAATAATCTGTTATTAATTATTATCTATATCCACCGAAGGTTTATAGATAAAGTACAAGCGCACGCGCACTGGTTGCTCAGGCCGCTACAGTCTATCCAGTCACGACAACCGTATACCACGAATTAACTATTTTGTTGTTCTGTGCCTTAGATCATATTATACATGACGTGCTATACTGGATACGGAACGGGCGCTTATCAGTTGATAGTCAAACCTTCTTACATTGATTAAATATTTAATCAATGCTTCTTTAGACCCATAGAGCTAAATTACTCTATGCTATGGCCATAGAACAATAAATTAGTTCCTTATTCTCCCGGTTAACACAGAACAATCCTATAAAGCGCTAGCGGTCTAGCCGTAACGTAAAAAGTTATTGCCACCACAGATATATTATACAATATTGTATAAATCTTTGATCGAAATATGAGTTGATAAGCCACTGCGTTCCGTATCCAATATATCTTAATTTGTGCCGTATACTTATGTCATTGTAGTATTGTACGCGGGTTTTTTTTTAACGATTATAGATCGATGATATGGAATTTCGAAAAAACGAAGAGGAGAAAAAAATTTAAAGTAATTAATTAATTACGATTATAATAATAAATAATTACAATAATAATACTGATTTTGGCAATGTTAATGAACTATATTTGCCAACAAGTTTTTTTTTTTTGGAGCATGTCATTCGATTACCAATATAAGGTATATGGAGCGGAGACGGTTTGCCAAAGGTTATATTAATAAAATGTAATTTGTATTATGAATTATGATGATTGATTATATCACGATATGATCTGTATACAGTATACACAAAAGAATCATTTATAATACTAAATAGCATAAATAAATAGATTATTGTATTACATTTTTCTTCAAAATTGTTCACGGGATAATTTAGGTAATATTAATTATTATTATAATAATATACAATATACTATTTACTATTTAGGTACTTGTACAGTTGTACTAAGCAGTTGGTTTGTTGTATTAATTGCGACCCCGGTACATTAAGATTAAACGATGATAGCAGTGCTATCTACCCACCTTATTACACATAATTTTCAACCATCCGCGATGGCCGATCAGTTTTGTCGCTAGATAACTCTTCAAAATATGATTTTTTATTTAATTTTCATTTTACAAATAGCTGTATAACGAATAGCGATTAATATTAATATTTATATTTATATTCACTTTAACCTGACTTCGCCCGCGAAAATTGTAAAAATTGAATAAACATAACATTTTTCAACATTGGTTTTAGTGCGTACCTCAGTTCACGGGAAAATCGATATCGGTATACCTTGCTTTGTGAACTAATTCGACCGAGATGGGTAGGCTGATTGGATAATATACTATATTACTATATAGCAATGGGTATAGTTTTGGACATAGTTCAAGCTACTCTCTTAACAGGGGCGCATTGCACCCATTGCGATTTTTTAATGAACAAAAAATGTTGGTGCTGCTCGGATATGCGGTCTACATATTTTGTAGACCGCTCACCTATAATACACAGTAAATAGTAATAGTAGTATGTAAATAAATAACCAAATTAAAATAATAATCAAATATTTTAATTATTAGTATATTAGTAAAAATCATTAAAAATAATGTTATGTAAATAAATAATACAATACGAAATGTCAGAAGTCAAAAATAATTATAAAAAAAGCAAAAAAATATTACTAAGAAAATTAAAAATTATGTAAAAAAATATTAAAAATAATTTTATGTATAAAAACCTTAACGATAAACTGCTTTAATGTCCCTCAAAAATGCAATAAATAAATCAGGTTCTTCTTTCCTAGCAATTTTCCAACAATAGTGGTCGAGATGCGATTGCAAAAGTTGCATGGTTGGGCCTCTCATCGTTTTCATGATTTTTGTTTTTGCATCCAACCATGATCTCTATGCTCTGAGTGTGAGCTTTCGTCAAAGGATCAACGTAGCTGGTGGTTAACAGTGTTATGAATATATCCATTATGGCATTATCTTTTAAACATCTATAGGCTGCCCACTCGTCTGAATGAATAACAGAGCCAGCTTCACACTCTCGTAGAATAATTGGTAGTAATGTGTTTTTGTCTCTTCGAAGAACATAAAAATATCGGCAGTCAGAACCATTTTTAAGCCCAAAAACCCAAGGTCCATCAACTCTTCGTCCATGGTTTCTACCGTTGTGTATTTCAGCATCACTGTCT